>KE504736.1:895201-908746 GCA_000441515.1 Elaeis oleifera
AATCGGCAACCCAGTTGCCGACTTCATGAGTTTAAACCAAAAAAAACTGAAACAGACGACCGTCTGTTTCGAAAAAGGGGACGGAGCCGCGGAGGGCTCCGCCCGCTCGACCGCCCTCAGGTCGTCGACGTCGGCTTGCCGGCCACTGGGGGCCTCGCGACGAAGGCGCCGTCTGTCCGGTAGGTCCCTCCCCCTCTCCCGAGCGCTCTCTCTCTCTTTCTCACTCTCTTGAAAGCCCTATCGGACGATACGGGGCTGGAAAGCCCTCCGACGACCGCAGCCGGCCACCGCCGGCCTCCAACGGCTCCCACCTCCCTCCCTCTCCTCCTAACTCTCTCTCTTTCTCACTTTTTCTTTTTTCCTTCCGTACCGCTGGTGTACCGAATTTACTGGCCGAATCATGTCGGTTCCCCGCCGGTTCGATACGATACAGATTGTACCGGCCAATTCGGCACGGTATGACAAACGCTGATTACAACATTGGTTTCAAGAAAAAAAGACGAAACAAACTTTCTAAACACAAGTAGGGCTATCAAAGAACTCCCATCCCGTAGAATGCTGCATATTAATTGCCATCAAATATTAATTTCTGCATTTTATTTTGGGAAATATCTTTATTGTTTCCATTGTTCTGTAAAACAAGCCGTTGCCTGTATGAGGACAACTCAAGCCTAGGGCTCCTCATCTGTGCCTAGGAGGCCCATGACTAGAAAGTTGCCAGGACATGCATCCCTTTTTAACCTGGCACGTGCACCAGGTGACCTACTGCTTGTTCATGTTGCATTTCAAGTTAAAGGACCATAGGCCCGGTGCCTAAAAAAACACCCAACTCCCATCCAAAGCCCTAATTTGTTTGCTGAATAAGCTCTAGACCCATATCAGAGCGAGAAGGCAACAAGGGAGTGATGGTTTGATGGCAGTGAACATCAATGAATGGCGGCACTTGGTGCCCGCAGTTACAATGGCGATTTTCTGCAGTTGCCCTTTTGTTCTTTCCCTTCCTCTCCTTCCTTCAACCCAAAATCTCTTTATTATTAATGCCCTTGACATGGTAGTCAACAGCAGCATTAGGTAGTCATGGCTACTGATGCTACTGGCTTCCCACCGATGGGGTTTGTAAGGATGCTGCCAGCAAGAGCCCATCACGATTAATGAGGCTCTGGCCATTGCAAACAGTAGTGGATGCGACTAGCATTGGAGCAGAAGTAGATGGTAAGAGCTACTGCTGCTTGTGGGGATGATCCAAAATAAGAAGCGAAAACCTCCCATCACCAGGGCTTTGAAGTCCCTAAGGAAACTTCAATAAGATTTTTTTCATTTTGACAAAATCTGTGCCACCTAGCACTTAGCCACCAGGCAGCCCCTTCGTCACCCCTCTCTTGCCTAAAATCTTCCCAAACAATGATTGTTAGTGCAAAACCACTCAAGGAATAAATCTGAAGGTCTCAAAACAAATAAAATATGCGTTAAAAAAAATGATTGTTTTACTGCCTAGCTGATTGTCTTTACTCTTTTACTTGTAATGTTTGCCCTCACTTTAGTTGATATTTTTCTCAATTTCTACAATTTTCAGCTGAAACAGCCAAATTGGATCCAGATTCCAGAACCAATGAAACCAATCAAATTACTAATAACAACTAGATGAAACAATAACCGGAACTAAAATTTAGACTATGGCTAAAGTTCAAATTGAAGGAACAAATATTAAAGCATAGGTGTTAAACACAAGACTCAAGAGTAGGTGAAGTGATGAACCATAGAAGGTTTACTAAGTAGGTATATGTTAGTGAGGAATGATTTGATAACTACAAGATAACCATGGAGCTTGTTCGAGAAACAAGACCCTCCACTGCTTTGTTGCCTTTATTATTTGGACAATTGTTCTAGCCATACCAATAGCAGAAGTAAGGGATTTAAGCATATATGGTGAAATGAAGAATGATAATCGAAGTTTTATGGAATGAAGAGCACAGCTTCGATGTCTTGATAAAACTTATAATTAAAGTAAAATAGAAAAGGAAGAATCAAGAAATCAACCATGATTAAGCCACAACCGAACCATGATCAACCACAACACTTAGAAGCAATTCAATGCATTGAAGAATATGTAACTAAGAGGTGTGTGGAACAACTGAAAACAAGAAACAAAGAAAATTGAAAAGGTAATTTTAGTCTTCAAAAAACCGGCCAGCAATTGCTAAAATGTTAAAAATCAATCAAATCGCGGTTTCAGAATTTGAAAAGGAACAACTGGTACCCTTTCAATGAATTTCAAAACAGGAAAAAGCATAGTTACACGAAAAAATTGTACACCCAAAGTCTGGGCTTATTAGGTATTAAAGATCATGACTTAATATTGTTCATTATATCAACATTCATAAAGTAGATGGGCTGCAATTTATTTTGATCTATCCAATAGAATCTATGTACCCAAAAAGCAACTAATTCTAGAGAGCAATGTCCCAAGAGTTTTTGGATTTTTCAGCTCCATTCATGAAATAATTTGCAAAAGCACAAATTCCATTTTATGCGAAAAACAGTCTGACAAACCCTTAAAAGCAAGACATAGATGCATCAATAATGATTTATACAAAGAGAAAATCTCATGAAACAGTGGAATCTGCTAGTCACGAATATGACTGATCTAGAATAAGGGGCAGGGGCTACATGACAACAAGAAAGAGGGAATGGATATGAACAGGGAAAATGCAGCATCAGTTAAAGTGAATTGGTATAGGAAGAATTTATGAGAATGTGGCTGGAGCGTATTGAAAAGGAGTGTCAAAGATCTTTGAAGGTCTCAGCACAAGAAAACTTACAAAGGCAGTGAAACTCCACGTCCTAAAAATAACAAAATATAGAATTTAATTCGCAATTAAATCCCCATCTTTAATTGCATTGGCTTTTGTTTGGATTTTAAACTCCCTACACCTTCCTGAAAATATTCACATATCCAAATCTACTCCATTTCTCTTTAGATAGGGAGGGAGGGAGGGAGGAAGACCCACCTGCACCATAATTATCCTAGCTCAAATATGTGCGAATGCCCCACCCAAGATCTGAACTGCAAACCTCTGGTTACCAAGAAGAAGAGTGCGACCACTGAGGCAAGGCTCGGTCTAAACTCCACCAAAGTTTAACACACATCCACCTTAGCATGACATTTAAAATTCAATCATGGAACTAGTTTGAGTTAGCTTGAAAACATTAAACTAAATCTTTAAGGCCAAGTTGATTAAAACTAGCCGAATCCCTTCTTAATAAAAAACCATTCTAAAGATCAAGCCCAGAAACCATCAAAACAACCCCAAAATAGAAAGAATTCCTTATTTGTACTTGAAACACCCAAAACAACTTCAGAATGAATCAGAATCACTCACAATCCAAAACATGTTGACCAGAATTATGAAACATGTTCTAAACTGTCACTGGAAGCAGCCATAGCAAGCGATGAAACTACAGAACCACTGATTTTTATCAAATCACAGAGCAAGTAAAACTTCTACATCCTCAATCCCCCAACCAAAACAATACACACACACCACACACAATGCAAAGAGGTTTCCATATCTACAGCATAACCAGTCAAAGCAAGATAATAAACTTAAAGTCAACCACAGTTATTTCTTTCCCTCATTCTGACAGAAATTGCTCAAAGCATAGTGAGAATTAATAAGAAGAAAAAGGGAAACTTACTGAGTCTCCAAAAAATTAGCAACTACACCTAAAAAAAATTGTTGTGTTAGTAAGGCTCATACTGGAAAGGAGTTCAGCTCATTGATGACAATCAACCTTAAAGTTAGAAGATAATAACTAATAAATCAGAATAACTAGAAGAAATCAAAGCACTGGAAATTTACCATGAAAAATTTTCACAGCACCAGCCCTGCATCCAGCAGTCTCCTATGCAAAGGCCTCCAGAACACCAAAGCAAAGATCAGTTTTGACAGACTTTTGTCAAGGTTATGTACAAAAAAAAAAAAAGAAGAGCAGACATTTACTACTATTCATAAAGCAGAGTAACTGATTGGATGATCCAGATATCTCATTAGTATGTCGATAATTAAAATTCATAAGAACAAAACCTACAACATAATTTGATATTCCAAAAGAACTTATAGGCTTGCAATTCAGAAAAGAGAAGAAAAGAAAAAGGAGAACTGCATAGCACACATGAAATCCGAACAGAACACATTGATTCCTAAAGAGATTCCACAGAAATGGAAATTTTGGTCAAACAAAGATATATAGGATTACTCAATATGATCCGCCATACCCTTCCTATTGTATTGTTCAATTAAATTTCAAGACTAGTATAAGGACAGACTTATAGTCACAAAATGTCAGTTTCAAGGGTTTTAAACACATTAAGATTCCCAGCAATCAAACAAGGGTACCTTCTTTTGGTTGCCTTTTAGCATATTAAACATTGCTGCTAGCCTCATAGCCTGGCAGAAACCCTGAATGAAAGACAGAATTAGACTCTCCAAGAACCAAACAATTTTGATAATGAAATAACTATTCAAATAATAAGATGACAAAAATAACATGATAATTTCAGTATTACGATGCCAAAATGTGCAAACCAACTAGCCCAGTTACATCTACAACTGGGTCAACAACATTATGTCTGATAATAAGGATACAAATGCCAAAAGCCAAGTGACAAAATTTATGAAGTGGTGTAAAACTTAGTTTCCAAAACATGGAAAGGGTATAGATGCAGCCACCATTTCCAAAGGCCACAAGCAGCAATATTTCATCATCATTCGACCACTAAAATAGAAAGCATTTCTAATTCCCAGTTTCGCTGAATAGCTCAATTTGAAGTTCAAGTAACTGATACTGGAAAGGAACAAGTAATTTTTATAGATGTTCAAAAACACATGATCAAAAGTATGAATTACAAGAGATGAAAACGCCTTTGACAAGTTGTCTTACAAGAAACAGAACACATCCCACTGATAAGAACTGCCATGCAGGAAGGTCTTTTTTTCAACCAGCATCTCTTCCACGCTGATCCACGCGCTCCAAACTTAGAGCTCCCATGCAGCAGGGAAAAGACAGATAAATGCCGAAAAATTAGATGACTAAATAAAAGTTAGATCACAAGGGGCATGCTCAACAGCATGTCTGCAGTCAGAAAATCAGCATCTTAGTTCACTTGCCCGTGATAAATGGATGATTCAATGCTTGAGATACTGTCAACCTCTTTTCTGGATCCAATACAAATATTCTTTCTAGAAGATCTTTAAAATTCGATAACATTTTGGGATCCTCCCCAGGAGAGCTTGATATGAGGGCACCAATGTCCTTTGGCTTAATATTGAGAAGCAGTCTCTTAACAGTCTGTAGGGAAGAAAAGGAAACAAAACAAGGGTGAATACTTGTAAATTTCAGATTGCACTGCTTTTTAATCGCACAAAACCTAAAAGTAACACCACTCTGTGACTTTAAGAAGATCTGAATAGAAGAGTAGTAACCTTCTTTGTAACTGGATCCTCCTCTGTAGCATGAAAACTCAAATCCTGATCAAAATGCTGATCAACAAAGGCACCCTGTATCAAGTTATCATATCAGCACACAATCAATAGCTCAACTAAAAGAGTAAAGACATCATTTATATAGTTCAATGTTATGAAGCCACTAAAGGTTTCTAGATAAAAATAAAGGATTAAAAATGTTATGACTACAAGTTGCAATGCATGATATAAGTCACAATATGCAATAGTGTGCCACAATTAATGTGCACTAAAAAAATGAGGAATTTGAGAAATTTACACCCAAGATCTCCATGAGGTACTCATTATAAAAGATGGAAACAACCTCTACTATTAAAAGAGTAAACATCATGAGAACTTTCTTCAGCACCTCACCTTTCGGAGCATCTTCTTTGGGAAAGAACCCTTTAACTCCATGTGGAGTCGAAGCATGTCATTGTTTGATGGACCAGGAAAAGGACTTTCCCTGTATAAAGTTCATATAAACAGCAACCAACCGACCAGATATCTATCGGATGATCATATGGCAATCCAAGAACTGCAAAGAAATTCCAGCCATCATAGGACATATAGTCAGTCTAACTAACCAAAAGCATATAAGTGGTAACAGAAAAGAAAAGAAAAGAAAACTAAACTAAACTAAAAACATGCACAGTGCACACATGCATGGATACAATATAACAGAGAGGCACATGAACATGTACCAGAAAATGCAATACAATAAAACCATAGCTAATGAAAGACCCGAAAGAAAATGCCGAGCATGGAGAGTGCAAAATGCATACTCACTTATTTCGGGGGCACGGTAGAAGCGGCTGACCAGATATGGTGTTATTTCATTCTTACCAGCAAACATAGCATTGCCAAAATCACAGAGCTTTAGCACATTTTTAGCCTCATTTACCTACACATAACCATATTACAACAGCAAAGAGTATATGTCAATCCAGCAAGTATTATTTAGTCAAGACAACCCAAACAGAAATCGGTACCATTTAGTGAAGACAACCCTCATATATAAATTGATATGGTTTCAAAATAAATATGGTGTTCACATAGCGTATGCACATATTAATGAGCAAAAAGAAACATGCTTCAGAAATGCGAATGGTGCACCATATAAAACTGCACAATGATGACACAAAGGAAGAGATGTACCAGCATGTTATCCGGCTTTATATCACAGTGCAGGACGCCACAGTTTTTGAGATGCTTCAGCGCAATGAAAAGCTGCTTAGCATATGCCCTCACAGCAGTCAGCTTAAGCCCAATATTACGACCAAATTTCTTCAGAACCTCACGTAGATTCATATGAAGAGATTCAAAAACTAAACAAAGATGATTCCGATACTTGAAACTTGAAAGAAACCTAATGCAGTGGCGTTTGTCCTCAGGATCTGCGCCTGCCAATTTCTTCAGTATGACCAATTCCCCTTGACCTGCCTTGTACCTTGTATAATTTACATCACAAGATAACATTCAAATGATTTAAACAGTAAGTATCATGATGAGCAGAACTAAAATAACAGACTCAAAATTAGACATTTTAATGTCTCCTCACATGGTATCATTGTTCCGTATGATTTTTATGGCTACTTCTTCAGGATCACCTTTCCCAGCTTTAAGATCCTTCGCACGAACAACAGTTGAAAAACACCTTTTCCATGAGCTGCAATAATTTCGTAACGACCATCAAGCACTTCGCCAAACCTGTAACCTGCAAGCAAAGCCCAAAATAAAAAAGCAAACTTCCAATGTGATAAAGGCCGATATGCAAAACATGTGTCCCTAAAATGTGATATTCATTAAAAGAAGCATGAAACATTAAACAAAATATGCTTTCTCACTGTAAATATGGGTAAAGTATCAAAACTTACTATAGTATCCCTCTGCATCGTCCCAGTTGTCATGAAGACCATTTCTATCAATTTGAAGGCCATTTCCTTGCCCTGCACGAGATATACATAATATAATCAACAATACAGTGGAGCTTAGCAATATCGCCTACCACATTTAATCTGTGGTGATTAAAGAATTAAGAAACTTCCATTATATTGGATATGTTAAAGAGAATTAAAAGCATAAACATTCCAAATCATAAGCTACAACATTTTAATAGGGAAAGACTTAAGAATGAGTATTTGGGATTGGTGAGCCATGCTTAACCGGCCGGTTCCAGACATACCAAACCGGACTGGTCAGTTACTAATATGATTCATTGGTTCAAAATAAGATATAAAGCCAACCAATCAAAATGCTCTTCGCACAGCTACCTCTTCTTCGAACCCTGGACCGAAGGCTCTATTCGCCACTTCACCCTGTTCGAAGGCCAGAGAAACGCCGAAGGCCCAAACTTTCCAGCCTTCGTCCCCTTCGAAACCCGACAACAATCAGAGAAAGTTTCTCTCTCCTCCCCTTCTCTATCTCTCAGTCTGTCACCAAGCATCCACCCCTTCAAAAGCTCCTCAAAGGCCTCATCACCCCCTCTCCTTCTTCCTCTCCCCCTATTATTCCTTCCTCCCCCCTCTCCCTCTCCCTCTCCCTCTCCCTCCTGCTCTCTTTCTCCCTCTCCCCCTTCCTCTCCCTCTTTTGGTACACCCTGGAACAGCACAATACAAACCCATACCATGCTGAACCAGTCGCTCGCCAGCACAAGCCCCGCACTAGTTTGACGAACCTTTAGTATAGTTCCTACACAAAATGCACATACACATCAAGAATCAAGTTTTCATGCATACTATATTATACCTATGGTGGTACCATGCCAATAGGTCAACAATAGAGTACAATGGTGTACTGCTTGCCATGGTAGGCAGCAATACTAGCTTCAACACTTCCTTCCACATTTTATAACCATGCCTAGTTATTTTGTATAGCCTTGTTTGCATTCAAGAGGATCAGGACTTTTAGCAATTGGGCTCTTCTTGCTTCAACTTTTCCCCTCTTTTAGGCTTTTTTCTGAAGGATTTAGGACATCACATGGAGGAATCTACTGGTAGAATATCAGAGTTTTACAAATGGTAACCACGTTTTATGTTGGTTCTTTCTTCTATCACTCACCACTTATCAGATTTCTCTTTCTTAGGTTGTCTTCAACCTGAAGATAAAATATTGCTCCCAGAATACTACCGCCATTCCCTTTATCGAAGTTCACCATCAAAGATCCAAAATTTCAGAATTAAAGTATTGAAGTTCTGATACCAAATTTCAGATGTAGGCTGCAACTAATCTCTCTTAATCATCAGAGGAGACATGTGGAGACAAAAAGAGTACAACCAACCAAATTGGTGGATCTAACATGATACATAGTGAATAAACAACAGAAAATTCTACGCATGTATGAACCTTAGATATGCATAGATTTAACATTATTTTTTCTTAACACAAACACCCATTTTATAGAGATAATAAATATATTTGATCTCAAGTTTAATGTTTTCGACCAACTGGGTTGTCATATGAATTGAGATTCAATTTCACATACAAGCAGCTTCTATTCAATTATTAACGATTATGGCTACAAATGGGCCTGCCCTATTGAACCGGGCCAGCTAAGGGTCGAGCCATGGGCTAGGCCTGAAGCAATTCAATTCAGGCTTGAGCTTCAAAGGAAGGCCCGCAGAAATTTTGGGCCAGACTCATGTTGATGTTTAGCCCAGCCTAGACCACACCCAAAAACCAAGCCTGGAATCATGCCTGAAGCCAACCTCCAATAAGGCCCAAACCTGGCATGAGGCCCAACCCAACTCTATATCCAATCGCCTCTCTTTGGGGGTGATAGCAACCTGCTTCTTGTGGTAGCAAACCTGGAGGTGATTCCTAAAAACGAGGAAAGCAATTCGAATCGAGGGTTTGACGACAGTGAGGGTGAGGTTAGAGGGAGCAAGAAAGGGGGTTTTGGGGAGGGCGGTAATGTGCAAAGGAAGTGAGGAGTTGCCTTAAGAGCAAACAGCCAAGAGGAAGGTGGACGACAGAATTGCCGCTGCCATTTATGGATAGAAGGAGAAGAGAGGAGGGCGGTGACAGAGTGAAGGGAGGGGCAAGGAAGCAGAGGAAGGAGAGGATAAGGAGGACCAGGGTGGCAACTTCGGAGGCAAAGGTGGCGGCCACCACCAGGATTAAGCAGCAGCCATGGTGGCACTGCTGGTGGGGAGCCATCTACAATGGCGACAGGGGCCCCTCTCTCCCCTCCTCTTCTTCTTCTTCTTCTTCTTCTTCTTCTTCTCTCTCTCTCTCTCTAATAGCGGCCTCAGCCGCAGAGAGGAGGAAGTCAACAATGGCAATTAGGTTATCAGCCCAATTGGGTTTTGGACAGGCCGGGCATATTAAAAATGGAGCACAAAACCAAGGGTAGAAATAAAGGATCGCAACAGACAAGTACTGCAACTAGATTGACAATAAAGGTAAAAATATATGCATAATAGTTTACCAATTTACGAACTCCAGCAGGTGATTCTCCAAAGATGTCATCACAAAACATGTCAGTTGATCTCTCACTCTGTAGGGTAAAAAATGTTTAGAACAAAACAATGAGCATCTTATACTCAAAACAAGTACTTAATCAGCATCAGAACATGTTTTGAAGAAACAGACCCAGCTGTATTAAGACTGAAGTCATATGATAGATCAAGTAACAAACCTTGGGAGTACCCTCCCCAAGCCCCCTAGCACCAATTGTTTTCTCATCAACTGATTGGCCATTTTGCACAGGTGACTTGCCCACAACAAATGATGAATCAGCAACATACGTATCCAAAGTATCATGCCTATTCTCAAGCTCTTCATTCAGGGCTTGTTTATCAGCTTTAGTACACTTGACCTCCTGCGGTTCGTCCTTATCTGTAGATGCCTTTTCCTCTGGTCCACAGGCATATTAATAAGGATATATAACATTAATTTGACTTATAGGGAAACCAAGGTCGATATTGGAATGAAATTTATATCCTCTACTTCGAAAGATATGTACTGTAAAATTTGATGGAAAGAACTTACCTTCCCGTTATCATTAGATGAGGATTCCACATGTTGCTGCAGTTGCTGCTGCTTGTATTTTTCTAGGATAGCTTGTCTCCTTTTTCTGCTTTCCTCCTTGATTTTGTCGACATCTTCCTCATCCTGTTCTGCAAGCTGCTGTTCGACTCTCTCTTGATAGTCTTCTTCATCTTCCTCCTACCATTAGAACAATAGTATGAACATGTCAGATGAAGCATGACAATATGAATAAATAAAATAAGGTATTGCATTTAAGCTCATTGATAAATCTAAAATCTAACAAATGTACCTGATAGATTCCACGTTTTCTTCTTCAGGATTGCGTCTATTATAACTACTTTCCTTGGCGGAGTCCTTAGATCTTGTCTTCTCCTTGCAATGTTCCACTTGATCATATTTTGAATGCCTAGAATACCTATGCCTGTCCTGACTAGCAACTTTATCCCTTTCCATCAGTCCATTTTCTCTTTCTGTATGCACATGTATGTCCCTATCTCTAACCTGATTCCTATTCCTATCTTTGCCATCTCTGTCCCTTTTGCACTCACTGTCAATATCCCTTACCTTTCCCTCTCTCTATGCCTCTCCCAACTCATAGCCTGCAGGTTCTCCCTATCTCTTTCTTTACCACTACCGTATCTGCTTATTTCCCTCTCTTTGTCCCTACTTCGATGCCTGTCATGTCTGCTATAGCTACTGCTCCTCTCTCTTCTCTACGAGAACCCTTTTCCATCTCCTTACTATCTCTGTCTCTAAGACTGTTACTGTACCTTCCTTATCCCTCTCTCTTTCCCGAGTGCCATGCCTGTCCCACGTTCATCGTATCTGCAATAACTATTACGACTCTCTCTTCCTTGTGTACCCTCTTTCACTCGTTCCAGTTCCAGCTGCATATTTGTCCGACTCATTCCTGACATCACCTTGCAACTCGAACTGGCCAGATTGAGCACCACCATCTGCATAATAATCTGAACCCTTTCATAAGATCTCTCCCTCTTATGGTCACGTGACCTTGACCGACCCCTATGATCTGCTTCAGCAATGCGCCTGCTGTAAGATGGAGATACTCTGGTGTCTTTGTATCTCTCATGCAAATTCTTGGTGATATGGATCTATCCTTCTTATCAGATACTTTACTCTCAGCATCCCCTGGATACATATGCTGCCTCGATTCAAGCCTCTCCAAGTTATGCTCAGAATCTTTGATATCATAATAATCCCTTTTCCTGTGGGTTGCTGCATGCAAACTTTCTCTGGACACGGGAGACCTTGATCTCAACCGACTTTTTGACACAGGAGACCTTGATCTTAACCGACTTTTTCCATCATGTGTAACGATGCCCTTGTGCTCCTTTTCCTTCTCAGCTCCTTTCCGAGGTGACTCTGATCGCTGTTGTCTTGCTTCAACAACAGTGGCCCCTTCATTCTCCCCATCACTCACTGATATATTACTAGTCTCCCAAACACATGTTTCTCTGCTTGCCTCGTATCCCTTTACTTGAATTTCATCCTTGCCACTGAAGTTCTCGAAAAGATGAGATTTGTTCAACATGCTTTCATCCGTCAATGTATTCTGATTAGAATTAAGCACCTCTAAACTACCGCCTGACAAAGCAACCTTCTCCCCAGACGCAGCCTGTCATTAATCCCAAAAACCAACTGGTAAATTGTAAACTTTCAAAAAACAATCAAGAAAGGTTAAGCTCATCAATATATAATAATCAAGCCTACCACAACTGGGAAAGAACGAAAATAAGAGGGATTCTTATTTCGGGATAAAAAGAGAACCTTTCAACTATGGACTTCAGCAGCTGATCTTCTTACTTGATATACAGGTCATGTTATGCCTCTTTCCTTTATTCTTCATGTAATTCCTACTAATTCTATGAAATTCTACGGACTACAGAGATAAATCCCCTATCGAGAAGACAGAATTTTATAACAAGAAAGGGAAGCAATCGAAGACGCAATTTCAAAGCATCAAGAGATCTCGAAACAGACCCGTTTGGAATAAGCATCGGCACCGTCCGCCTTGATCTCGCCCGATTCAGCATCAGAACCCCCTTCCACGTCCAAGCCGACGCCTTTCTCGCCATTGATGTCTCCACCTCCCTCTTCTTCTTCAAGGATCTCTCCCTCCTCCCGGTCGTCATCACCAGGCTCCGGTACAGCAGAGGATGCCGCATCCACCTCCGCCACGGGAGAGGCGTTTTCCCCCTCGTCCCTCTCCCGGTCGTGCTCGCTGTGATGGCGGTGGCGGCGGTGGCGGTGGTGGCGGTGATGGTGATGGTGGTGCTTCCGGCGCTTCGACGACTCCTCCGGTCCTTGTTCGTCCGCCGACCTCCGGTGCTTGCCGGCAGAGGAAAGAGACGATGGCTCGTCGCTAGCCATCGTGTGGGGGATGACTGGCGAAATTATGGTAGGGCTAGGGTTAGGATTTCGAACGCGAAGACAAAGGGGATGAAGAATTTTATGAGGGGCTGTTATGATATCTCGTACCCCTTCCCTCGGTCTGTTGTCGCCCTTCGTTGCTTCCCAACGAACGGTGATAAAGAGGCACTGAGCTTAATTACGTATAACACCCTAAACAATATCATATTCATAATAAACTCCCTATTTCTGAAAATTAGACACTCGTTCATGGTTCGAAAAATCTATTGTTTCCGTAATCCCTTACTAATTTGATGGAAATCCTGATCGATACTGGCTGGTAGGTTTGTTGTATGTGGATTTTTTGATGGCCGTATAGTGAAATGTATCCAAGCATGCGTGAAGTTGTGGAGGAAAGAGTCAGAGATTGGAGACGTATCTATATGTGGTACACTCAACTGCCATCCTCGTTAGTGATACCATGGGACATCCAAGGTTGAGTGGGAGAAATTTTTGAGACGAGAAGTAGGTAGTTAACGGTGTAACTACAAGGCACAGAAGGAATGCTTGGAATTTGTGCTATTTCTTTTATATTTTCTTTAAAATTTATATTATTTTTTTGATTTTTTTTTTTAATGTCAAATCCCATCGTGCGTTTACTAGTGACCATGCTTACCGTAAT
>KE504736.1:908766-931663 GCA_000441515.1 Elaeis oleifera
CTTTGGTAATTTGTTGTCTTATTTTCTTTTTATTATTTTTCTTTAAATTTATTATTATTTTTTTTTGATTTTTTTTTTTTTAATTGTCAATCCCATCGTGCGTTTACTAGTGACCATGCTTTACCGTAATCTGTTATCATCGTGTCTATCAAATACTATCTTATAACTCCATGCAATGCGTAAGATGTAATTTTTTAAATAAATGAATTATCTTATTCTTGATTGAGCCAATTGAGAGCCAGCGAATATACCATGGTTTTATCGAAACTCCACGGGCAAAATTGGAATAAAATTCAAATTGTGGCAAGTCTAAATTCATGCGGAATGAAACCTCACTTAAATTCACATGGATTTTCAAGAGAAAGTGAGCCCTTGAGGTTCCCTGTGGTGTCCAAATGAAAGCAGTCTATGAAAAAAAGCATAGCATCGAAAGTACAGAAAACCTAGCAAAGATTCTTTGATGGCAGTATGATCGCTCCATTCCATTCGACCATTCCATCCCCAACACAAAGCCCAAAACCCCTCTATCTCCTATATTTGTCATCCACTGCAAACCTCCACCTCCCCGCTGGCATTCTCCCTTTCAAACAAAAGACAAACAAAAAAAAAAGGAATTTCAGATTAAAATCTTGTCTT
The DNA here is from genome assembly GCA_000441515.1 of Elaeis oleifera. NCBI lineage: Eukaryota > Viridiplantae > Streptophyta > Magnoliopsida > Arecales > Arecaceae > Elaeis > Elaeis oleifera. The sequence goes on from KE504736.1 coordinate 909,403, forward strand.
AAATTGTCCAGTAGATTTGATCTCTCTGACTTCAATTTTTCTCTCAAGCTTGGGGATCGCACCACTAGTTGCCATCGAGTCTCAACTTTAGCCCTGAGGTCAGCAAACGCCTCGACATTTCTTAACCTCCTCCATGGATAGGACCCTCCTAAAATCAATCACCCAACAACCCAACTTATCTAACTCCCTCTCTTCCTCCACTTCCATCTCCTCTCCCACTGCCCCCCACTCTTCACTGTCCCTGAAACATGCACAAGAACTCCACCCAGGCACCTGCCCCAATACGATCGTAAAGGTTGGCGACGACACCTAAACGATACCACACACACAATCCTTGTAGACTTCCTAGGCCTCCCATGCCGACCACATCACTGACTATTTTGTTCTGTACAGATCTTGTCCCTATGATTTTGTCCTCTGTCGTCGAGGATCTCATCACCAGCAGTGTCTCCATCCTTGAGATTGCCGCCCTGCTCCACTTTGAAAACCTCGAGATGCACGTCGGCTCCATTTTCATCGTCGAGTTAAGCAACGTGCATTTCCTTTTATATTTCTCTTTGAAATTTGCATTATTTTCTTTTGATATTTCTTCTTTCTTTAATGCCAAATCCCATCATGCATTTGCTAGTGGTCATGCCTTAGCATAATCTATTTTCACCATATCTATGAAAAGACTAGCTTATAATCCCATGCAATGCATAAGATGCAATTCTTTAAACAAAGTCAATTGTCTTATTTTAATTGAGCCAATTGAGAGCCAGCGGTTATACCATGGATTTTATCGAACTCTATAGGGCAAAAATCGGAATAAAATTCAAATTGTGGCAAGTCTAAATTCATGCAAATAAACCTCACTTAAATTCACATAGATTTTCAAGAGAAAGTGAGCGCTTAGGGTTCCATGTGGTGTCCACATGGAAGCAGTCTATGAAAAAAGCACAACACCAAAAGTATAGAAACCTAGCAAAGATCTCTTGATGACAGCATGATCGCTCCATTCCATCTGATCATTCCATCCTCAACACAAAGCCCAAAATCTCTCTTTCTCCTACATTTGTCATCCACTGCAAACCCCACCTCCTTGCTGGCATTCTCCCTTTCAGACAAAAGACAAGTAAAGAAGAAAGAAGAATTCTAGATTGAAATCTTGTCTTAAATTTGTCCAATAGATTTGATCTCTCTGACTTCAATTCTTCCTCCCAAGCTTGGGATCGCACCACTAGTTGCCATCGAGTCTCAACGTTGGCCTCGAGACCAGCAAGCGTTCCGACATTCCTTAACCTCCTCCACGGATAGGGCCCTCCTAAAAATCAACAACCCCAATTTATCCAACTCCCTCTCTTCCTCCACTTCCGTCTCCTCCTCTCCCACTACCCCCACTCCTCTTTGTCCCTGAAACATGCACAAGAACTCCACCCAGGCACCTACCCCGATGCGATCGTAAAGGTTGGCGACGACACCTTAGATGATGCCACACACACAATCCTTGTAGGCTTCCTAAGCCTCCCCATGCCGACCACATCACTGACTGCTTTGTTCTGTACAGATCTTGTCCCTATGATTTTATCCTCTATCGTCGAGGACCTCATCACCAGCAATGCCTCCATCCTCGAGATCACCACCCTGCTCTACTTTGAGAACCTTGAGATGCGTATTGGCTTCGCCTTCACCATCGAGTTAGGCATGGTGTAAGTCTCCGATCAGACCAACACCCTCCATATCTTTGGTGCCCACCCCGTCAACTACCTCGTCACCTCCTGCATCATCGTCTACTGCTTCACCTCCAGACGACCGCCGCCCATGTAATGCTTTTCTCCGTCACCATGAGTCTCCACCCTTTCGGTCTCCGAGAAGAGTGCCACGTGTCAAATGGAATATGTATCAAGAGGCCACATGTCAAATGAAAATCTTACCAACAAAGAGACCTCCATGTTAATATATATATAAATATAAAAGGTTACCGGTCCCATATACACAAACATCATTAGCCTTTGAAATTCACCCATGCCATGCCAGTTATATCCGGTCACGTCATTATTACCACTTCCATTGCCAAATCATTGCCATACATGGTCATCTATCTTTAAATGACCTTCAAAACCTCATTGCATAATGCATATGCAAGCAATTATGGGATAATTAAGTAAGAAATGAGCAGGATGGTTTGCTAAAATCTGCTGGTTTCGTAATTGTCTAGCCTTCTTCCACATGGGAACATATTTATTTGTTTTGTGCCCTTTATACATTTGATAGTATTGGTTGATCATTGCCATGGCAAACAAAACCCATACCCCATAATATTTCATTAATTGCTTTATCAAATACTTCTTCGCATCTATTCTATTGTATAATACAAACTCAGGTATTTGTATTGCATGAGGTTTTCACGTTGCTAACATTTCCATTTTCCTAGATATACGATGTTTTTCACTTTTCCCAGCTATATCACCTCCACGTCCCGAATTTTTTATCGACCAACTATCGTACAAATGCTTTTGTTAAAGAGGTTAGAGAATAGTGACATAAAAGAGCGTTCTCCTAACTAATTTTCATATCACAAAATGGTGTCAATTACCCTACAAGTCTATTCGTGGTTGCATTCAAACTTGGGATCGAATTTTGATTTTGTTACGAGACCTCGTAGGGTTTAATAAAAGGCAGGGCTACCCATTTTTTAAAATCCAGAGTTGCACTATAATTGCGTATGGACCTCGTCTTTAAAATAAATAAGCAAACAATAAATACATTTCACTTTTTTTTTTTGCAAAATGAGGCCAAATTATATTCGAACAAAGAGTTTACATAGTACGACATACACACCGAAAACAACAATAGTGAGACGTACAACAGAACAGCTCAAAATAATAAAACATTATATATCATATGCAATGAAACTTCGCTTATTGCACGATCAAGTTGCATTGTTCCTACATCATATTGCTACGACACGTTCAGAATCATCCAAGTCCAAGGTGCATCTCTGCTTTGTATCATGGTAAATACATCATTGCCATGTTGGTCAATAGCTTGCCACCAGCATATGTACACTATGGCCATCAACTTCACAAGAACCGAGACGTATCACCAACCCACTCCTATATTTCTCATCATGTGTTCATCATAGAAGCAAATCACCACCTAGATCTCTTTAGCATTTGCAGCAATTTTGTAACTCTCCTCGATCGTCTTCAACAAGCTTCAAATTCCATCACCTCGATCCATAATTCTCCGCAGCCAATCCTTTCTTGAATCTGGACTAGTTTCTTGAGGTAAGCATCGTACAACAAGCTCCAAATCGAGGGAGGAGCCCAAACACACCCATAGCCGAGGAAAATTAGTGATTAGCGGACACTTGACGATGACTGGTAGCTTGCTGTTATGGGAGATGTCAACCAAAGTCAAATCGCTGGAATGGTGGAGAAAAGTGAGAGCAGACGACTAACTTGGGGTTATTTATCTCAATCGAGACCATGTTCCACAATGCTTTTGGAAGGCATATTCCATGCAGAAAACCGGTCCGCTCCATAAGATATTAAAATCGAACCGAGTTATCCCCCAGAGCCCGTTTGAACGATAAAAACCTTCGTGAGTCATGAGTACAACTACAGTGGCGTCTCCGGTAGCCCTACCATACGTGGCAGTCTGTGATTGGTGATACACGGTGGCCTTGATGTCGGCCTTTGCACGGATCCAACTCCAAGAAAGATTTAAAAGTCGGCAGTGTTCCGGCGCCCTCGTTTGCCGGAGTCGGTGGCCGAACAAGTCGGGCGCTCCGCGAACGTTCCGGCCGACGGGTTAATAAGATGTCCTTCCAACGTGTCAGTTTCTGGTTGGTTGTTCCACGCGTTAAGCATCCTCCCGGTCATGTTACGTGGAATTCTATGATCGGCTAGAACATTCTGGCCAATCCTACACCCAACCGTCTCCATAACCTATATATAAGTTGCTACCACCCTTTTCCCTCTGTATGAGACGGTCCTGGAGCTCACCAAAGAATCTGATAACTCACAAGAACAAAGATGGCAGGAAAGCAAGCAACCATAGCTCTCTTATTCCTCTCCCTCTTTTTCTCAGGTGCCAGAAGCTCTCTCCAACATGATCCTTCTCATCAATCATATTTTATTACTTTTTTGCTTATGGTCTTCGTTCAATTTTCGGTTTAGAGTTTACATCGGGACTAGCGGCGGCATCGACTCGGAAGGACGGGAAGAAACTTGGGACGGTGATTGGGATTGATCTGGGGACGACATACTCATGTGTCGGGGTGTACCGGAATGGACGAGTGGAGATCATCGCGAATGACCAGGGGAACAGGATCACTCCGTCGTGGGTGGCCTTCACCGACGACGAGCGCCTCATCGGGAGGCCGCGAAGAACCAGGCCCCCCTCAATCCGGAGAGCACCATCTTCGACATTAAGCGCCTCATCGGACGGCGGTAATTCATTGACCCTTTCTACCAATTCTCTCTCTTCCTTCTTTATTTTAGTGAAATATGGGTGGTGATTTGAAATGTGTGGGATTGGATATTCTGGTAGGTATGATGATAAGGAGGTGCAGAGGGATATGAAGTTTTTGCCATACAAGGTGGTGAACAAGGATGGGAAGCCATATGTCGAGGTAAAGGTGAAGGGTGAGAAGAAGGTGTTTAGTCCTGAGGAGATCAGTGCTATGATTCTAGGCAAGATGAAGGAGACCGCCGACTCTTACCTCGGTCATAGTATCAAGGATGCGGTCATCACTGTTCCTGGTAACTTAGGCTTTCTGTTTTCTTGGTGTGGGATTTTGTTTCAATGCGTAACTAATATATGTGATATAACATAATCATTTGCATGGGATTTTCATCATTATAAGAAAAATCATTTTTCTTCTTTAGTTGGGCATCCATTTTGATAGCTTTTTCGGTGCGGCTGCTGATGTCGAGTTTTGAGGGTTTGAGCGATGATTGCAATTTCATCTTTTGGTGGATCATGATTCATCAGATTAAAAATAATAATAATAATGTGGAAGAAGAGCATAGAACCAAAAAATAGAGAGAGACCAAGATAATAGTTATAATTGTTCATACTTAACAGCTTCAGCCTCAGCCCTGGAGTGAAGCATATATCAGTTAGGCATATATTGTGGTCAACCGGAAATTGCAATTCTGATTTTAGACAGTTTTTTTTTTTGTTAATTCGTGTATTGCATTTAATTACCACCTCTTTTTGATCGAGTATTACAAGGTTAAACCCTGGTTGAAGCTGTCATTTTAAGTAAACTTGTACTACTATCTCCTAAGGCTCCTGTTTTTATCTGTTTTGAATCGCATTGCAATTCTGATTTTACACATTTTTAACAGTATTACATTTAATTGCCACCCTGTTCAACCCTGGTTGATGAAGTTGTCATTTTACACAAACTTGTACTACTATCTCTTAAGGTTCCTGTTTTCCATCCATTGTGAATCAGTTAAGTCTTGATAAATTATCTTCTTTTGTCCTTTTGATCATAATTATTGAAAAAATAGATTTGAATTTTTTTCTTCTTCTTCTTCTTCTTTTTTGGTTACAAATGGACGGTTATACCACTCTGAAATGAGAGCAGTCCATCAAATCAAGATACAAAATGTCCTGCAGACTAGGTGGGCAAAGATCCCTCTGTCTCCAGATCCAATCTCTGGATCTGGAGATACATTTATCCTGAAGATACATATTGAAAATTTATCTCCAAATTGCCTATATGAGTGCTGATAATATTCTCCGTAAAATTTGAGAGCCGCGAGTCATATCAAGGCATGCTAAGAATCTCTTAATTAGCACACAGTAAACGTCAAACTGAGTTCAGAGTAGAATGAACCTGAAGAGGGTTGTATGAGTAAAATTCCTCAAAAAAAGAAAAAAAGAAAAGGAAAAGAAAAAAAGGAATCTGAAGAGGGCTGCTGTAGTATACCATTGCTTTCTATCTCTCGTATTTTACTAATGTGACCTAATGTAATGTGATGAAATTTGAGAGAAATTAATCAAGTTACTCTGCTGCTTATAATTTATTCTTCATAATCTGACGAGCTACTTTTCATCTGCAGCTTATTTCAATGATGCACAAAGACAAGCAACCAAGGATGCAGGCACAATTGCAGGGCTCAATGTAGCTCGGATTATAAATGAGCCCACCGCTGCAGCTATTGCTTATGGCCTAGACAAGAAGGGAGGAGAGACAAACATCTTGGTCTATGACCTTGGGGGAGGCACATTTGATGTCAGCATCCTGACCATTGACAATGGGGTCTTTGAGGTGTTGGCCACCAGTGGTGATACCCATCTAGGAGGAGAGGACTTTGATCAGAGAATCATGGACTACTTCATCAAATTGATCAAGAAGAAGTATGGCAAGGACATAAGCAAGGACAACAGGGCTCTCGGGAAGCTCCGGAGGGAATGCGAGAGGGCCAAGCGAGCACTTAGCAGCCAGCACCAGGTTCGAGTTGAATCGAGTCTCTCTTTGATGGAGTAGATTTCTCGGAGCCTTTGACTCGGGCCAGATTTGAGGAACTCAACATTGATCTATTCAAGAAGACACTAGAGCCTGTGAAGAGGGCATTGGAGGATGCTAATTTGAAGAAGACCGACATAAATGAAATTGTCCTGGTTGGAGGGAGCACCAGAATTCCAAAGGTGCAGCAGCTCCTGAAGGACATGTTCGATGGGAAAGAACCCAATAAGGGGATCAATCCTGATGAGGCTGTTGCCTATGGTGCGGCCATCCAGGGTGGGATTCTTGGTGGTGAAGGTGGAGAAGAAACCAAAGGTAATGACAACAATGGTACTGTATTATTTAAAGCATTGCAATTGGTTTGAAGTAACTGATCTTTTGAGCGTTTCTTTGTTCAGATATTCTCTTGCTTGATGTCACGCCATTAAGTCTCGGAATCGAAACAGCTGGTGGTGTCATGACCAAATTGATCCCAAGAAACACAGTGATTCCAGTGAAGAAGTCTCAAATTTTCACAACCTATGAAGATTACCAAACAACAGTGTCAATCAAGGTAAGGACTGTGGAATTGAATTCCGCCAATTCTATTCACATATCTGGGTTTTCAGTTTTTCTGATTTCTTGGAAACTCTTAGGTGTATGAAGGTGAAAGAAGCTTAACAAAGGATTGCCGTGAGCTTGGGAGATTTGATTTATCTGGCATTGCACCAGCTCCAAGGTAAGAACAGACGAATGGCTTATGGATTCTTGTTAAATTCCAGACGGTTTTCCAAAAGATTCTGGGATAGTGGAGAGAGTAAAGACCGACTGCAGATGCTAAATTATCTAATATATGCGTCTTTACAGGGGAACACCACAGATAGAGGTAACATTTGAAGTTGATGAGAATGGTATACTGCATGTGACAGCCGAGGACAAAGCTGCCAAGAAATCTAAATCCATTACCATCACGAATGACAAAGGGCGTCTAAGCCAGGAGGAGATCGACAGGATGGTGAAAGAAGCTGAAATGTTTGCAGAAGAGGATAAGAAGATCAAGGAGAGCATCAATGCAAAGAACAGATTCGAAAATTATGTTATAACATGAAAAGTACCATCGATGATAAAGACAAGCTCGCTGACAAGATTGAATTGGATGATAAGGAGATGATGGAGAGCGCATTGAAGGAAGCCATGGAGTGGTTGGATGACAATCAGAAAGCAGAAAAGGAAGACTTTGATGAGAAGCTGAATGAGTTGGAGCAGGTCTGCAATCCTATCATAAAGAAGGTGTATGACAAGAGTGGAGGTGCAAGAAGTCCTTCTGAGTCAGACGATGATGATGATAATATTCATGAATTATGAGAAGTACATGGTATTTATGAGCTTGTTTTTTAACCTAACTAGGCGAATGTTTTAGTATTGTACAGTGGACATAATGAGTCCGACTGTAGGTTCTTTATCCATCCTGCTAGTTTGCTCAAGGTCTTTTATTCTTAACGAAATTTTTTTTCAACCTTATCATTTGTTGATGAAGGTGTTCTGCCGAATTTAAAGTTGATTTCTCAATTGTCATTTGTGTACCTTGGAGCGAGAAGCATGAGCAGATAAACAGAAACATCTTCCAGCCACTAGTATGCGTATTTCCTTTGGAAGAGGATATATTACTGGTTTGCTATTGAGTAAATCACATTCTAGATTAATCTGAGCAATACCAGATAACGAATATAATGGCACAATTCAGAGGGTTATCCTTCAGTTTTGTTGGTGGGATATTTCAAGAAAAGATCTTCATTTTCATCATTTTCATTAGAAAAGGGAAAGAAATTGTTAGTCTCTTGCTGTTCTCAATTTGCTACTTTATCCAATTTTAAGCGGATAAAAGGGCAGACTTTTAACTTAAGAAGGGCCCATTTGTCTCTGTCTCTCTCTTATGGTTGAAAAATTTGACCCTGTATGTAATTGTGCAGGCAAGCATACCTCTGAGAAATTCTTTATGCACCGCGGGCGGTGCAAAACTGTGCGCACCGCCCATGGTGATTGGTTTACTCGAAAGAAATTTTTTTTTTTTGCATGCCATGAAGCCCGCACGCGAGCCAATCACCGCGGACAGTGCGCGCGTTCTGCACTATGCGCACCACCCGCCGTGCACAAAAATTTCTCCATCTAGTTAGTCCATTTCATTCCCTATCTGCTTCTTCTTTGAAAACAAAGACCAAAGAAATCCTGGTTGAACTCAGAGTGAGGGCAGGACAAGAACCCAGAACATCCGCCAATTTTAGCAGGGCATCAAGTTTGATAGCTCTTGCAACTCTCTCTATCATCTAAAAGTTCATTGGCTTCCCAGGTTTTAGCAATGTTCCAAGCCACCTTAATATACCTGTATTAAAAGGTATGGCTCTAAACACTATTCAGCCAGGGGAAAACCTTCATTTGATTCAACATTTTTTAGGTAATTGATAAGAAGGCACATTGACAGGAAAGTAATAATAACGAATCGGCGAACAATTGATACAGTCTATGATAAGTAACTTCCTGAGCACATAATATCTATTCACGATGCTATTGGTAGGAGAAGACAAACTATTAAGAAGACTAGAGGTCTTTGCAATTTATCCATGATCAGCTTCTTGGATGGGAGGTCGTCCTGCAGGTACAACCAATTCGGCTGCATGGAACGTGAATAAGAAGTCAGCCACATTTGCCACTTGGTCATTTACTTGTTGCTCGAACGCTTGAGGCTCGAATCCCCAACGAGCTACTGCCAGAATTGCTGCAACAGAGAGTAGGAGGGGAGCAAAGAAGGCCAGAAGTTTTGCCAGAAAACATAAGACAAACATTTTTAATCCTAGAGTTGGCCGAAGAGCAGAAGTTTGGAGAGGACTAGGCTTGCTGGTTGGGTATTTGTAAGGCAGAGGGAGGATGGGCATTTTTTATGCCCTTTCTCGTGGGTTTTGCCATGCATTACGTGAGCCCACGAGAGGCACTCGGTCGGTCTTCCTTGTCTATTGGGGAGCTCAAAAAGCATAGCTGACAAGAATTAATCTACCCCAACCATACGTTTCTTCTTGGCTCTCTCTTTTGAAGGGCCAATGGCGAGATCCGTGTGCCATGGCGGCTTGGCTGTTGTACTGGCTGCGGCAATAAAAACCTCCACAGATGGGTCCTCATTTTATAATCCAACAGATGATCACTCTGCTAATCTCTCTGTTATAACAAAACTTGTTTGGATGAGTCATATTCTAACTCTTCTTGTTTAAGATAATCAATCATAATATCATCAAAACTAGCATAAAACCTGCGCAGGATGCACTTTATTCTTTTCTAATAAATTTTAAATATGATTATTATATTATGTTAATAAATATATATGATCGGTAGTTTCTTTTGCATTGCTTTTCCATGTAACACCCATCGTATTAAATTAAATATTATAAGAAGCCTTTATGCTATGATATTAATTCTATAGTATTATCATTTCACCTACAACTTGGCTTTGGAATGCCTCCTTGAATAACACCAACCAATATGGGCTGCGGAACAGGGTTACATAAGTGCACAACTTTCATAACTATGCCTAAATCAAAGTGAAGAAACTAATAGCATATCTAATTTATCAGATCTGTCCTGATTCAACCCTTTCCCAGAACCTACAGCAATCAACCAGAAACTTTTCTGAGATTGTCCCGAAAAGGATCCGCATCAAATTTGACTCAGTAGATAGTTGAGCAAAGAGCTTTATTAACGCAATTGAATGTAACAGATCCCTGAATATAGGAAAGCGCAGTTTCAAAGTCAAAATTTTTTTGATAGGCTGGATTATTTTTGAATAAATTACAAATTTTTTTTGAGATTTACGTTTATTATATTCCACCTAGTATTTTGGAAAACCTACATCTACGCCCTTGGAGCATAAAAATTCCAAATTTTTAAAATGACCAAATTACCCCGGAACTTAACAAGGCAAAGTGAACCTGGGTGGAGCGCAGCGAGTAGGTTGCCGTCGAGGCGTCCTTCTTCCCATGCGGGCCCTCCACCTCGGAGAGGTGGAGAAGGGCGATGGCGGCGTTCTCGCAGGCGGCAGAGGTGCCGGTCTTGAGGGCACGGATGAGGGGTGGATGGCTCCGTCGGTGGCGATGGGGTCCTTATTCTCGTCGCAGAGGCAGAGTTTGAGGATCGCGGTGACGCCGTGCTCTTGGAGCTGGAGGTCCGGATGGAAAAGGAGGGTGACGAAGGGACGGACAGTGTCGGTGCTGGCGATCTTCAGGCGATTCTCTGGGTTGTGCTTGGCTAGGATGTGAAGCATCATGGCCGTGAGGAGCTGGGTTTCGACAGGGGCAGAGGGGGACTAAAAATTGGAGATGAGGCCACGGACGACCTCATCGGAGTAGTCGGCGGCACAGGACATAAGAAGGCGGTGAAGGCCGGTGTTGCCGTTGGAGGCAGAGCTAGCGGAGGAGGGCGGCTCATCCGCCTCTCCAGCCCTCTGGAGAATTCCAGCTGCTAGAGTTTGGCTGATCCGCATCTCCACTATCGCTGTCGCCGACAACGTTCACTACCAGCAGATCGGCACCCTCGATGCTCACTGACTCCCTCGACGCTCGTGCCGCCGCCGCCACCTCCCTTATCTCCCTCGCCTGCGACAACGATCAGGCGATCTCTGCAGGAGGGGGGAGGTTAAGATCCAGATCAAAAGACAGCATCTTGGGCGGCCGAGGAGAGGGGTGGTGGGGGTGCAAATTGATGACGGACGAGGAGTCCGAGTCGCTCTGAACGCCACTAGTGAGAGGGGTCTGGAAATCGGCTAGGATCATCGGGGTGCCCAACATCAGGTGGTGTTGGTTCGCCTTGTCCGATCTAACAAAGGTGTCGAAGAAGTAGGGATGCGCCATGCCGGCAGTGGAGGCGGCGGTCGTGAAGGGCTGCAGGATTTGATATCAGGCCTTCCAGAGGAGATCGCTTGGGAGTGCCTCCTTCACATCCCGCACGATGCTTTTGGCATGGCCCGCTCTGTCTGCAATCTCTAAAAGCAGGTGGAGTCGTCCCCTTTTCATCACCTTCACAAAATCCACCCATCTCACCCACCCACTCATTGTCATCACCCAGATCGAGCCCATGCCAAGCCCGTCTGCCACCAAGAACCATGCCACCCTTGCCGGTGATGGTGTAGCTAATGGCGAGGGTCTTGTGGAAGCGGAGGTGTGGCGCAGCGACGTTCGAGGTGAGGAGGAAGGGGTGGCAGGAGGAGGGGGGATGAGGCGGAGCCACTCGAGAGAGGAGGTGGAAGACGGCGTGGTAGGTGGCGTGAGATTGGCGATAGCTCGGCTGGTGGTTGGACCAGTCGAAAAAGCGGAGGTGGAGGAGGAGGAGAGGGGTGGAGGGCAGGACGACGGTGGCGTGGGCGGTAGTGGAAGGTCTGGAGCACGAGGGGCTTAGAGATAGGTGCCTAAATTTAATAGAAGGGAAGGTTCTTTTCTTTATTTTTTAATTTTAATTTAAATTATTCTGATCATTATAAAAATTTATAACGACGTGGCAAGAGAATCAAATTAATATTAACAGATTATCTAACGATATAGATAAGGTTGTAAGATTGATTAAAATATTAAGAACATGACGGTGAGTTTTAGAAATTACTAGATGTACTTATAATTTCGATCTATTCACAGAAAATTTTTTATAATTTATCTTTTTTTGATAAAAATAGACTGGATAAAATTTCAATATATAATACAAGATAGTAGTCAGCTGTTGGATCGTGAATCATTTATATCAGTAGTTTGGATCTCTTTGAATAATATCATCAGATAATATAGAATGCCTTGGCTTAGTTTCACCCATTTAAGGTCCTATCATGGTGTAGGTGGGAGGACATCATTAGTCCTATATTAATTGTGAGTCAAAAGAGACTCTGATTTATATAGGATAGAACCTTTCTCCCATATAAGACATCAAAAGAAAAGAACAAACTTATGAGGCCTCGGGTACATGAGGTGTTGTATACCGGCCCAAGATCCAAAACAAACATCAAACAAAAAATAAAAAATATTTATGAAAAATTACAAGAAAAAATAGTTACAGAAGAACAAAAAATTAAGATAGAAAATAATTTATTCAAAGAAGAATAAATACCACTAGATGGATAGAAGTTTGACTCCTATCTTCACTATTAAAAAATAATTAAATAGAATAATACTAAAGATAAAATCTTATTTCAAATAGAACACATAAAAAAATGAAAAGGACGGAGTTCTAGTCAGACATCTAATGATTTTCAATACTCTCCCTCATTACGAACTATCATTGATGTCATGCAATATTTCCTCTCGGTATTGAGATGAGCATCAAGTTATCGAGTACAATAACTATGAGCATCGATCATCATTTGCATACAAGTAAAATCAAAATAAAAATTGATCATATCCATATGCCCCCACTTGGAGAGCATCAAGTATCTGCACATAGTTAGCTTCGATATATGGAATCAAATCTCCATGCACAGAGTCTTCTAACAACTCAATATTTGGAGTATATTCAAAATCAACTAGTACCAAGATGCAATAAGAATCATCTTTATCAAGTATATCTTTTGTTCTTTGATCTCAAAAGCTACTTCAAAATTAATCAGCTTTTCATATTCATAGCTCACTAAATCTCCATAAGAAGCATCCAGATTTTAGATAGTTTTAACATAGAGCTCTTCTGCATGATTTGATTTTTGAATACTTATTTTCATGACTAGATCAACTATGGCATTTTTAATTTTTCTATGTAATTTCATAATCAACGGATTCTTCAATCACAATCTCTTCTGAACTTGAGACTATAGCCAATTGATTAAGCTTTTTCCACTTAAAATTCTCTTTTGGACTTGATTAATCTTGAAACTGATCAACCTTGTCATATTTCAAGTCTTCAGAACTTGATCCAGTCTTCAACTGATCAAGCTCTTCTTGTTTTAAATCTTCATCTTTAAATCAATTTTGTTCTTCGTTAAAATTTTTGAAAAAGCTTAGAACCAGAATTCACTTTTCATGTAATTTTGTTTGTGATTTTTCATTTTGCCAGAATTTAAGTAGATAGCCATAAGAATATTTCAATTAAGCTTCCTTTGGCTCCTTTGTATCTTGAATATGAAGATAATTTCTTTATCAACTACAATTTGAAGAATCTACATTACCTTTTTGGATTTCAAGTTCCACATTTTTTTCACAATCTCATTTGCTGGTATCATTTTTGACTCATCCAAAATATCTCATAAATCTTGGACTTTCAAATAAGACTTGACAAGAGCCTTCCAATATAAATAGCATGTGTTGTTTAACTTACAAAGAGAAATGGTAGTACTAAATGCAATCTTACTGATGTTGGTAAGGTCAGACATCTCATATTCAAATCTATTGATAGAGACAGTAGTAGCACCAACCATGATGATCATCTCTTAAATCACCCAATAAAAGTTCACACGTTTGCACCGCTGCAAAATGAATTACTGAAAGTTCTTCAACGACGTTGATCTACGACACAGGAATTACCAACAATCAAGTTGCTGCTTCAAAAAAATTATGCTCCGAATAAATTTGATTGAAGCCGCAAACCACTCAATTACTCTCCAAGTTTATAGATCTAATATCATGTAAAATCACAAACATTAAAATCTTTACTCTGATACCATGTTGAACCACAAACATCAAAATCTATGCTCTAATATTATGTAGAACGGTATGTTATACGTAACAGATCGTTCGTGCTGATCCAAGATTCAAAATAAATACCAAATATATTTATGGAGAATCGCAAGAAAAAATAAGTGTGGAAGAACAAAAAAAATTGAAAAAAAATAATTTATTCAAAGAAGAATAAGTACCAAAATCTCACAAGTGTTTCATGAAGTAGTCTCCACACACGCACATATAATCTCTCTTCTCTTTTTCTTCCCATATTGTTCTCTATAGTTTCCATACGATTCCTATGGTTCCATATACAAAAGAGACACCAAAGGTTTCTTTAATAGACCATCAGATGGATAGAAGTTTAACTCCTATCTTGACTCACAAACTAAAAACCTACTAGGATATAAATACTAACAACCTTTAGGTTGTATTTGGTAGCTGACGATCTATCCAGATTACCGATAATTTAACATGGGTCTACCATATTACTGTATTTGGTATATTTTTTAAGTGGCAATCTAGATTGCCTTGGCAATCCACGAGATAATTTGGATAACCTTGGAAAGAGGTGGCTATCCAGATTACCATATATTTAATAATCTTGCCATATTTTTTTTGGATAAAAATATCCTAAAAAATTTCACGATCTTCTTCCTCACGTTGGGCAGCGGAAAGAGGGGGCCAAACCGATGCCCTCCTCTACAAATTCGGCCGGCGGCGGTCGGAAACCAACCGATAGACAGGCCGCCATCGTAGCCCTCACTGAGGGGCTGTGGGGCAACGCGAGCGGTCGGTCGTTAAAAAAGAAGAGAGCATGATGGTGTATCCCTCATCGAGGTGCTGCGGGGCAGCAGAGCGGCCGATGGGCGGTGTGGGTGGCCAAGGGGTAGTGCACGGGGCTGCGGGGGTGGGTGCGGGGGATCGGTGGTGCGGGTGAGGGCGGCGGCGCGGGTGCATGGGTGAAGGCGTCGATGGAGGTGGCTGCGGAAGGTGCAGGGTGCAAGTTCGTCCGGAGGCTAAGGGACGATGCAGGAGGTGGCACAGACAGTCGGGGGGCCAGAGGTGGTGCCGAAGATGCGACTGTTGGAGAGCCGAGGGTGGACGGTCAGGGAGTCGAGGGCGGAGCAGCCGGGGTTGGGGGTTGTGGCGTGCGGGAGAAGGAGAAGGAAGGAAAAAATAAAAAATATAATATAATATATAATATAATATATATTAGTTTTTTATTTAAAAATTAAAATTTGTGCATGAGATGTGATTTTTAATAAATTTGATTAAAGATATTTTAAAATTGATGTTATATTACTAATAATCTGAATGTCATACCAAACATGTCAATCAAGCTTCTCAATAATTTTACTGCAATATTATCTGCATGTATCAAATACGGTAATCAATATTATTGGTAATCTATCTTGATTATAGATAATCTAGATTATCAGATAATTTAGATTAAGATTATTTAACAATGCATCAAACGCAATCTTAGAAGAAAATAATTAAATAAATAAAGATAAAATTTATTTCAAATAGGATATAAAACAAGTATAGAACCCGAGTCGGATGCGCAATGATTTTCAACAAAATTTACACGTAAACCTCCAACGTTCGGTAGTCTTGACCATAACCTTACCTTTGATGTTAAATATTATCTATCGGCCCATCTTCTGCTGTTCCATATTCAAATTACTTCTAAAATGCTGTGCTTTATCATTCAATCATCAGAATTACAAATTAGTGGACTTACAACGCCTTTTCAAACCATAAATTCTCCATTATAATGTTCAAAGTTAACTCACTTAGTCATTTCCATCCAAATCCATGCATGCTTTCCCCAGACAGCACAAATAACCAAAAGTAAAGGAAAAAAAAAGAAAGAGAGAAGATAACAAGAAGCAAACATAAGACCAAATTAACAAGAAGAAACCACTCGAGAAAAATTCAGCAAAGCAAGAAAGGAAATGGTTAAAGAAGCTCATCTCCATCAAAGATTCCATTTTGGCTGAGGGGGAAGGAGAATACCGCAAAGACGATGCCAAAGGCCCACTGGTATTGGATGAAGAAGCCAAAGGCGTTCCACTGCGGCCCCTCCCAGAAGTCCGGCTCCTCCCCCGGCAGCTCCGACATCGGCAGCGACGGCGTGGCGAGCCCCTCAGCCCCTCTTCCGCCGACCTCCAGAAAAGCAGAAGAAGAAGTCCCCTCTCCAGCGGCCATCCCTCCAACCCCTCCGCCGCCACCGCCGCCTCCTCTTCCTTCTTGGTGGTGGTGGTGGTCGCGGTCCTTTCTTGCCTCCGTTCTCGAGCCGGCGGGTGCGGGACTAGAGGCCCTTCCTCGCGCGCGCGACGTGAGTTCTTCTTCGAGGAGAAGGGAAGAGACGGAGTTCGAAGGGGCGGAAGAGGAGGAGAGGGAGGGTGGGGGACGCGAAGGTGATGGTGCCGGGCGATGAACAGACCGCTCCCGGCCATTTTAGAGATGAAGAGAGACAATGGAGGAGGTTTAGGTGGGTGGGGTGGTGAGGAAGGACCAGCGGAGATGGAGAGAAGAAGAGCGTAGTGCATACTCCGCAGTACGGTGAGGCGGTGGGTTTTTTTTTTACCAGTGTACGTGGTGCGATTTTGTGGGAAGAGGGGAAATAGCATGGCATTGTTAGATCACAGCATTTTCTTACCGAAACATAACGGCTGCTATAATATTACAACGTTTTGGACTTTTCAAGTGTTACTAATATATACATATAATATCATGAGCTTTAAATAATATTTTATTTTATTTAATTAATAAAAAAATTTAATTCATCTTTTTGAGCAAGGGGCTGCTGGTTTTATTATAATGGAAAATTATAGCTTCATTGATTTATAAATAAAAAAAATAAATGACTGTTTAGAACAAATTTGTGAGGACTTATTCTTTTTAACACAAGTAAAATGCACAATGCTAAAGCATACCGCCAACCGCCAAGTGGCAAAGACTTCATACAACTCATCCCACAATTTATCAGGCTCAAGTTATTGATTTAAAAGCTGCTGGATGGAAAGTGTCTTATCCCTTGAACAAAACACGAGAAGGGGAAGCCATGGAATACGGAACCTTCAGATCTAAAACTTCTGAAAAAAGAATCAGGAATTCTTTTCCTCTTGGGAGATTATTTACGCCATCCCAAATTTCTCAGGACTTTTATGATTCCAAGTTTTCTTGATAAAAATTCCCTTTCTTCCCTTTCCAGCAGGGAAAAGAAGAAATTTTAGAAGCATACACATGATAATTTTAGATGCATGCATTATTTTGTTGAAACCTGTTGGGCGATGCTCTTCGAGTATAACTCATGTACAACCATCTTGAAGGCTCGAACCCACGATAATTGTGAACAAATTGTACACTTAGCAGTTCCATTGTGTTTGCACATTATATCACCTATGAGACCAGCATCTGTAATCGACAAGATAAAAATCAGAAGAATCCAACAGAAAATACAAGCTGAACTGACCATAAATAAAATGAGGAATATACTTGACAAGCTTCCACGCGGAAGACAAGCAACATACGTTACAGAATTTCGAAATATAAAATTTCTAGAAGGGAGTCAAGAAGTATATATTGGTCAATAAAATTATTTAAATATTTACTCAAACCTGGGAGCTGTTGGATTGATTAGTTTTACCATAGAGGCTTTTTTTTTTCTTTTTTGTTAGAATCATAGAGGGTTTATTAAAAAAACCCAAATGAATGAATTTTACAAGAACTTGTGTTTGCTTGCTTTCCATAAAATCTGTTTTGCCATGACTGAAGGGTCATATAACCTGAAACATGAGTTCTATGAAAAACGAATCTCTCCTTTTTCATAAGACATATTTCACAAAAATCACATTTTATAAATATTTATTTGAATAAAGCTTACAAGCAATCAAACATCTCCATAGTAGTTCATGTACTATCACATGCTCCTAAATTGAATCTCTGACATTTTCTTTTAAAAAAGAGAGAATGAATTCCATTTTAATGGAAAGAAACACATTCCATATGTCTAACGAGCTGAAGCAATGAAGGGTTTCTCCATGCACTGACCACCTAGTTTAGCAAAGCAGAATCAAAAAAGATTGCACCTTCCACCTTCAAATTAACTGACATAAATCAAGGAAGAAGGGACTTATGGAGAGCGTAAACCCTTCTGGCGATGTGGTCCATCAATATCGAACTAGTTGAGCTCCATCTGATTCTGCCATTGATGCTGCTGAATTCAGATATGATGTAGATTTCAATATATATTATATACTCTTCCGTACAAGGCGAAAAGAGGAAAAGAAATCTAAGAACTTTTCTGCTAGTTACTCCTTTGGGACTCCCCACATGCTTTCTATAGCAAAAGTCATTGGCATCATTTATCACCAGAAAACAAGCAGCAACAATGATTCAGTGTCGGTCGTACAAAAATAGTACAATTTAGCAATAAATCAGGGATCTAAGCAAAAAAAAAAAATGTAAATTAAGGAAAATGATGAAGCAGCTTCCCCAGTTAGAAAATTCTTGTATTTCAGGAGCCTGAATGGATGATGAATGGCTACCGGCGCCATTAACAAGGGCATGTTTAAGTCATGTCACCAATCTAGGCTAATATTCCTTGAAAGGAACAGATTGTCGATGTATTCTATGATGGGACTACAAGCATCGATGTATCTCCTCATTTCCTTCTGTACAGAGTTTTCTGCAGCAACAGTGGAAGCCCGTGAGGTGTACAATGAACAGCCAAAATCTAGAATTTGTATAAAAAGAAATTAGCTGGCACAAAAACTACTTAGATATTGAACTTCAGTACAAAATGATTTATAACTATGGAAAAGTGAACTAAGCTAACCAGTTTCATTCAATCTCAATAATAGCTGTTCTCTTGTCGGAAGAGTACACATCCCAGCACCAACTGCTGTCCTGACAGCCCAAGTGTGAAATGGTGCACAAACTTGTCCATATGCAGTTGAAGCAGCCTCTTTTAATGAGTATTCACTGAGAGATATAAACATTATGTATGCACCAGATCAAATCTGAACTAACCCCAGATAAACTGAGAACAAGAAGAATTGAATTGGTGTTTCAAAAAGCTATTTGTAATGGTGTATGCTTAAGTATACATGTGATTCATCATTCCTTGCATGCAGGCAATTTCAGGTCAATCAGGAGTAACAGTCTAATTAATGTATTAGAGCTGTGTACATGCCAACGAACATAATGCCTACATTTACAGCTTAAAAACAGTCAACTTTCAGTGCATAGAGAGTGTGGAGAGTCAGAAAGTGAGGAGACTCTTTTGATAGTCATGTAGTTATAAGTACCCACTTTTTTTAAAAAAATAGAAACTCTTTTCTGTGACTGTCTTGAAAGTTAAGATAAAACCTAAACAAATTGCATGATAATAAAAAGGAGTGGATCATCAATCCTTGATACTATTGTGGAAACATTCACATAAATGCTTGTGGACATAACCACACATTATAATTCTATACAGAGAAGTGTATATTTGGATCCATGCCCCCCATCCTCCTTTGGTGAAAAGGGCTGAAGACACCTTCTCATTCCCATACATCTAGGGAATGCGAACCTATACCTATCAGGTCCTATCATTATCACTCAGCACTGACATCAGCTGTCCTACTTCTTAAAGATTAAATCTAATGAAAAAAACAGTGCCTTGCTTCATCTCTGGAAAGCTTCTTTTCATTTGTGTGGTCCAATGATTAGATCAATTAATAAAATGTCTTGAGTACTCCAATCCTATGCCCTTCTCTATCAGACAACTAAAAAGTGCTAAAATTGATCATTTCATCAAATCTCCATGAGTAAGACTAAAACTTTGAACGGGAGCTCCATTTTTTTTCCTATCAAGCAACCCTTAAGCTTCAGTCCACCGTTGTTAGTTGTCTGGAGATTTATAGCACCAATAGTTTGGTAAAACTGAACCTGAACCTATTTCTTCCTTGACATCTGCCCTCTGGTGTTCATTTTCAACATGATCTAGGAGTCACACTTTTTAATGTCACTTTTCATCGGAACTATATTCTGTCATATTAATTGAGATTCGAGAGTAGTCTACCCTATATGGACTGACTGATGACCTTTTTCTCTCAAGCTTGTTACATGCTTAGTACTATTTGGCAGATGAGAGCCAAATAGGATTTTTTTATTATCTTCTTGAATGATAACAATACAAAGCATAACTTTTTGTGCTTTGTTATCCTTTTTTTGGACTTCCTAACAGCTCAAACTGCAAGTATTTATGATCCATGTGGCTATTTCCTTCCCTCATTTTCGGAGAAAAATTTGAACCACCAACTCTCCATTCTTTCTGATCTGAAGTTTTTGGGGACACATGGATTTAGCAGATTTAGTATCTACCACTAATCAACACCTGCACCATTGCATTGAAGTTCATATGCTTGGAATATATCCATCCACCAATCACTCAAGCCACCAATTTAACATGTTTGCCCAATCAACTTCCTTTACTATTCTTTTTATTTCCCCAATTCTCTCATATTCAGATTTCCATTTTGTATCAGCTTGTGAATCTAGAAATATTTTGAGGAAACTCGGATTTTTTTCCATGATAAGCAGGCTCCCTTCACAAGTTCTTACTTTTACGTCTAGCATCCAGGAGATGCTTCCTCTTTAGAGCATTTCCACCTCTCTTTCTTCTCATTGTATCACATTTTGCAACTTGAAGACAGTACCAGTTCCTAATGTGGGTGCATCCTAACTAGTTACAAAGTGATCTCTTGTATATTGATTTTTCTACTCATTGCTGCCTCTTATGATTCCAAAAGGGACTTTGCAACTATGAACTGTCAAGCCTGTCCAACCAAAACTGTTCTAGTGGATAAACCTTGTTTAAGCAGTGGTTCTTGAGAGCCCTTCTGGTCAATCTGTTTTTCATCCATGAATTGAAAATAACATGCTCAACAGTTATGGCATGAAGAAGAGGTTTGCAGAAATGGCTACAAAAAGCAGGATCCTTGTCTTCATGCATTAAGTGCAAAATTACGTCCTCACTCTGCCCATGAGCCAATGATTCAACAGCTTCTCCAGCAGCCATAGCAAGTCCTTCATAATACGACAAATGCCTCCACTAGTGACTTGCCATTGATATCTAATATGTTCTGCAACCCACATGGATATCAGAGTATTGGATCCCATGCATTACCACCAAGGAATTATCACTCCTTATGAAACTCACATGTTCTTGTTATCATTGGATCCAGTATCCTGCAGATTGCCTTTAGCATTTTAATGTGGTCAATATATCACAAGTGTTCCAACTACCACAGCCAGCTGATCTAAAATGATTTGCAATATATTCACTGCATGGTGATTGTTTCCATTTGTCAGTATACATGCTCATTTAGAACCTCTTTTCTTTGTTTTTACATAACGTGTATGTATCATCACTGACAATTCTTATACCATGATTGATTCATGCAGATGACATTAGTTATCTAATCTAGCCTCTCTCTATCTCCCCCCGCTCTCCGGTTGACTATGTTACACTTTTTAGCATTAAACACCACCTTGAGGGGTCTATTATCACAAAACTCTGGATCTATAAATCTAGCAGCATATAACCCTTATTTATATTTTTGCCACTTGGAAGCACAAAGTGTCATCACGAGCATAACCCTCATATCATAATCAGTGCCTCCTTCAATGCACTCAATTTCATAAAGTAGCATGACAGTTGTTCAATTTGACACCCGGACATATTAAGTCTATTCGAGTTTTCATCGTGTCTTTGTTTGAACTCAAGCATACACCATGATATGTTTACATCAAGCTTGGAACATAAAGATTAATGAGTCATATTATTGCATTTATTCAACTCAACCCCCCTTATTTCCTGATTCATTCCTAATTTAATAGCAGCCATACATTGTTTCATTTTCCAAATATATTTGTCACGCCCCAAATCCGGGACATAACACGGCCATGCTACCGAGGGATGGAGTCCCCGATAATACGAAGCCAATCCATCATAATCATCTAAAATTCATCAAATAAAAGATTCAATTCCATTATTCATCAAATAATTGAACCAATATTGATTCAGAGCATCTAAATCTAAAAGCAAGTACCAACCCAAATCTCAATATTCATAATTACTTAC
>KE504736.1:953269-971700 GCA_000441515.1 Elaeis oleifera
ATTATTCTCCTCCCAACTTAATTGATATTGTCCTCAATGGAGTGAAAAAATGAAGGGTGCATAAAAGAAAGAAGAAAAAGAGAGATGTCACCTGATCGAGACATCTTTTCAAAATTAGTTCTCCCCCAACTTAGTCAATATCATCCTCAAATCTCTACAAAAGATACGAAGCAAGACTCGATTAACCTAAACAAAATGCAAAAGAAAGCAAAAGCAAAAGCTGGAACTGGGTTGCCTTCCAAAAAATGCTAAGTTTATCGTTTTCAGCCAAATCACATTTATTGACAGGTGCTTCCACACAGAGCGATCCTTTATTCTAAAAAAATGAAGATCAGTTAAAATAAAAAAAATTGGATTGCCTCTTGAAAAGTGCTAAGTTTACCGTCTTAAGCCAGATCATACTAATTCTACCTCACTTACTCTGTATCAAATATTGGATTGACAAATTCAAGTGGATAAGATCGGTAACGTGAATCAAGCAGGACATTAACCTCCTGGACTTGAATTCTTCAATTGATTTATTCAGAAAATTCATCTTTACAAGTGGTTCGACAGGTGGTTGTCATTGTGGATGAACTCTCTAATCATTAGATGAAAAATTTATAAGCTATTTCAGATTCTTGATTTGATCAGAGATTACAGTCAAAATCTTCTTCTCCTAGGTCAATGATCTCATAGATCTCATCCTGGATTAGGTTTACATTTACGAATTAGTTTTTTTGTTTTCAAGATTGAAAATATTAAGATCAATGATCATATTTTCAAATGAGAGCTTCATGAGTCCATTACGGCAATTGATTAAGGTGTTGGTGGTTGCTAAGAATGGTCTTCTTAAGATTATTGGGATGTGACCTTTTGGATTAATCACTGGTTCAGTCTCGAGGATCACAAAATCCACAGGATAATAAAATTGCTGACCTTGATTAATATATCCTCCACAACTCCTTTGGGGATCCTCACTGATCGATCTACCAATTGCAATATGATTTCTGTAAGCTTTAATTCTCCTATCTTTAATTTTTATAGACCGAATAAAGTAAGATGTTCACACTAGTCCCTAAGTCTAATAAGGCCTTGTCAATAATGGTTTCCCCAATGATATAAGAGATTGTAGGAGATTCTGAATTTTTGTACTTAACAGGCATGTGGCTCGATAGATATGAGCTCACACTGACTGCCAAGAAGGCTTTTTTGGGAACATTGGTGGTCTTCTTCTTTGTGCATAGATCTTTGAGGAATTTGACGTATGTGGAAACTTGTTGGATCATGTCTAATAAAGGGATATTACTTTCACTTGTTTAAACATCTCTAAGATTTGATCCATATGGACTGAGTGTCTATTGGACTTAAGTCTATTTGAAAAAAGAGCTACAGGATTGGTGGTGATGTCTTGGCTTGCTTAAACCCTGAGATGGATTCTGCAAGTGGCTTAGGTATTTCATCAATCTTTGTTGATTCCTTAGACTTATCTGGATCTTTAAACTCGGTCTGATCAATCACTTGCTCATGAGGTGATTTAGACAATGGATTATCTTGATCTTCAAGTGTACTGACATGGTTGTCTACTTATTTTTCAGATCTTAAAGTGTGAATTACGTTTAATTGGTTGATCTGGGCTCCTTGTTGTGGTCTTTGATTGTTCTGGATCCTAGGATTAGCCTCAGGTTGACTTGGTAGTTTATCTTTTTCTCTTTCACTCACAGCCGTGGCTAATTGACCTAATTACATCTCTAGATGGGCAATAGCTTGGGTGTTGGAACTTAAAAGCTGGTCTGTGGTCTGCATGAAGTTGTTTAGTGTGGTGTTGGTGTTAGTAGTCGATTTCGCTAGGATTTTCAGACTCTTTTCTAGTGAGTTAAGCCTTTGATCATTGCTGAAACCTGATGGGGTATTTAATGATTGAGTGGGTCTGGGGTTGGGTTGAGTGAAGGCAGATCTATTTGAGTTTGACCCTTGTGACTAAGAAAAATTGAGATGGTTCCTCCATCCTGAATTGTACGTCGTGTGTAGGGGTCATTTGTGGATCTTTGATAGGCTGCGTTCACCTGTGCTACTTCGTTCTTGACTGGACCCATCAAGAAAGGATATCCTTCCATCGTGTGGTCTGTGGCATTACACCCATTGCAAGTGGATGTTGCAACTTGGTTCACTTAGGTATGTCCCTTGAGTTCTAGGACCTCTATCCTATGGATCAAAGATGCAAATTTAGCCTCTTCAGCTAGAAAAGGTTGAACTTGATATACACCTCCTCTTGAAGGTGTGTATCTATCAGGTTCTCTAGTAATCTTCCATTGTAGGCTCTTTTCTGCGAGATTCTCTAGAAATTGTCAGACTTCTACAGGTTCTTTGTTCATGAATTGACCCTAACATATTGATTCTAATATGGTTTAAAGTTTGGATCTAGTCCTTCATAAATGATTTGACACAGCCTCCAAGTTTCTATTTCATGGTGTGGGCATTGACTCAAAAGGTTCTTAAAACGATCAAAGCATGTCCAAAAAGACTCACCGGGTAGTTGAAAAACTTGATTAATTTCATTCTTAAATTTGACAGTCTTATGGTGTGGAAAATTTTTTTAGAAACACTTTAACAAAATCATCCCATAATGCTATGGATTGATTAGGAAGACTGCATAACCACTTTTGGTACTATTCTTGAAGGCAAAGTTGATCAACCTAAATTTTACAGCATCCTCAGTAAGCTGTTGAAGTCGCATCGTGGGGCATACTTCCTCAAATTCTCTCATAAAAATGTATGCATCCTCGATTTTGATGAATTTGGAAAGTATGTTTATGATCTGAGGTTTAATTTTAAAATTGATATCAGTTTGTGGTAGTTAGATACATGAGGGTTGGACTGACCCAACTGGATAGCAAAGGTCTTTAAGGATCCGAGGTTCATATTCGGGTTCACCCATGGTGGGCTTAAGGTCTACTAGACTCGATACAAAGTTTGGATCTATTCTCACTAATCGATCAGATATCCTTGTCTAAGAAGAAATTTGAGAATTTTCAGTTATTTTGTAATTTTTTTAAAAGAAAAAGAATAGATGAGAAGAGAATTCTAAAGATGGGGGCCTAAGGAGTCCTAAATCTAGAGGCGATAGAAAAGAGTATTTTAATTAGGATTAATATTTATAGGTTAGTAAATAAGTTATGCAATCAATCATAGCTAAGGGTAACCCTAGATCTAGATAGCTCCTAACTGTCAAGATTGTCTTTGAGCACTCCAAGTAAAAGACTAGCCACTCAACTGGCCAAGTAAATGTAAAGTTGGTGGGGGTCCCCCCATTGCTTTCCTTAGACACCAATTGAGTTGGCCAGATAAGCGAACGAAATCAATTAAATAACCATCTTTCTTCAGGACATAGTCCCTGAACCACTTTTCTAGACACCAATCAAACTGACTAACCCTAACTCGGTCCAACTCTTAGGATCCCTTGTCCTATTGAGCTTGAGAGTCTTTAGGAGCCAACGTCTAATTGATTTTAAGTTAAGATTTAAGTCAATACAATATGCGGGATGGTGATTTGTTGGCCAAAGAAGGGTGATGAAATCTCCATCTTATCTTGTTTAGGATTTGTGCCCTTAAGATGTTTTATAAAATTATATAATGTAAGAAGAAAGGTGACCAGATTTGATAGTTAGTCAAGAGTAAATTGATTTGTTTCATTTTTTAGATTTTGTGATTAAGTATTTAATTTTTAAGTAATTATGAGGTGTCAATGTAGAGATTTTTTTTTGGAAGAAATTAAAATTGACTAAAGAACTAAGTAAGTTAGAAAGCAAATAAAAAGAACTAAGAATAAGACTAAATTTTTTTTAAAAAAATAATCATGCCTAGATCCCGGCAATGACGTCAAAATTTGATCGCTGTCGTAGACAGTCAAAAATAAAATCAACTCAAACTATATAGATAGGGTGAGTTAAAATTATTTTCACAGGAATTTAGGATGATTATCTTTTATATATATATATATGAAGAAGAAATAAAAGAGAATTGATTATAGAAGGATTAAAAGAATAGAATAGTAAAATTAAATTAAAATATAAATTAATTTGTGAAAAAAAATAAATCCAAAAAATAATCCAAAAATTTCGAATCCACCATGCAAATTGGATTTTTTTTATGTTGCAATATTAATTCCTGTGATTAGGGTATTAGTATAGCTTATCTCGAAGGGATACGGACTGTATCAGTAGATCACAGCTCGTCCTATAAGAGTATAAACTATCTAAATTCAATTATAAGATATAAGATTTAATCTAACATACCACGATCTATCTCTCCTAAGCATATACCATATCCAGAGATCACGACACATCAATAGAGGGTATAGGATGTGTAGGCTAGATCAATATATTAGAAAATAAAAGATATGAAGTAAAAGTATAATTTATTGTATGAAATTAAATATAAGAAAGAAAATAAAAATTCATTTGCAGGCTTCATCGTATTCTTGGAATGAAGGGATTTAGCCATGCATTAAGATCTCTAGCTCCATATTCTCTCAATATTTGATCTCTAAAGCTTCTTTAATTTTTTTTTTATTTTTTCTTATTTTTTTCTGATTTTTTCTCTTCTCCACACTTATTTCCGAATTCTCTATTTATAGGTGAATTTTCACCTTTTTTTGGTAGCAAAAGGAGTCCCAAAACCTTTAAAATTTATATTATAATCATAGAATTAATTCTGACCATCGGATCGCATTTTGACCATCCAGATCTGCCCAAAAATCAATGTTTAAATCTTTATCAGGATCGGATGTGTTCTCAGCCATCTAATCGTGCTCCAGATCGAATTTTGGCTGTTGTATTGCACAATTTATCTCCTTAACACAGTCAGAATTGATGCTAGCCGTTGGATCGAAGTCCAGATCGATTTCCAACCGTCGGATAGCGCAAAGAAGCTTCCACCCATCGTGGATTGCACCGTGGACCATGAAGCTATTTAGTGGACCGCACCCTTGAATCTATGGATCGAGCGGTTGGTCCACTGTGCATCGAAGATAATAAAATTTATTTTTAAGATATTTTACTTGATTTTTGCTCTGATTTTTGTCTGAAAAATATGTATTAAATTCTTCATTAATTTCTCAATATTTTGGTGCTCAAATTCTTAATTAACTCAACATCTATTTTTCATAAATATGCTCTAATTTCATATTTTTTAAATTATTTATTTTTATAAAAAATTTAATTTATTTATGAAATTAGATTTTTAAGAAGATGTTAGCACCATAAATTATCAAAAATATCTAAATAAATATAAAAATATATCACTTATCACCAGCACGTCTGGGCTAGCCCAGCACTGTGGTCCATGCATGTCGTGCATCTGGCTGGGCCTGGCCCGTGCCGTTGGTGGCCTACGCAGGCCCGTGGGGCCCTTCGATAGCCCGTGGGTTGTACTAGCTCGTTTCGAACTTTCTTCACGTGTATATTCGTCGTTTGAACTTTATTTGAGCTGATCTTAGGCTCGTTGGATTTCGTTTCTCATTCTGAATCTCATTCTGAGCTTATTATGGATCGAAACTCGAGATATTTTTGTCAACAATCTTCATCTCAACTCGATATTCAGCCTTCATCTATCTCTGAGAGCTTATGATCCGTCTCACCCTCATGTCCTGGAGCATGCCTATTGTCTTAAAGATGGGCAAATATGGGAGTCAAGCCAGATCGCTCGATCCCACCTCAGTCATGAGTTGTATCCACTCTGACGAAAGACCTGCTCGGAGAAGTCTCCTGCGATAATAGAAACTTTACTCTACGACGTCGCCTCTCATTCTCTCGAGTCTCTTGTCTCATGCTCGATCCATCTGCATCTGGAGCTCTACCTCGCTCTGAGCTCTCCTTGACTTTTGAAGCTCCATCTCACACTGGACTTTTTGCTAGGTAGTAATGTTCTTTCTGATCTTCTTCCCCTCTAATATTATCCTATCGCCATACATAAACTTCAGGATTCCATCATCAGCTATCCACCAGTAGCCATGTGAATTCAGTCTGCTCAGTGAGATAAGATACCGTCTGAAATTGAATATATATTGGATTACGCCAGTCTATTGCTGAGAAGAAGAAGTAGATACCTCATCAGATATTACTAGAACATCATCATCTGACTCGTTACTGACCATCACTTCAGTAGCCCTCGTCCGATCTCTGAGTTGAGGATAATCTCTGATACGATATCCCAACTCATCACACCAGTAGCACATGATCCTGCTGGGGTCCCTCATCTTGGATCTGGATCATCCTTCTTGCGATCCTTTGTCACTTCATCTATTGCCACCTGCTCCTCCAGAAATCACCAAAGTTGACTACTGCCATCTGAGCTCGAAGCTGGGTTCTTCTTCTTGAAAATTTATTCTGGAGAATCATCGTGGTGACCTCGTCTATCTTGATGGTGCTCTTCTCTACTAGAAGAGCAATCACTAAGGACTCATATGAAGGGAGAAGTGATGCTAGCAAGACCAACGTCCTGATCTTCTCCTCAACCTTTTTACCTACATTGAAAAGATCGGTGAGAATCTTCTGAAAATGACTGAGATGCTCCTGTTCGTTCTGTCTCTCGTCCATCCACTGTTGATAGAACTGCTTCAAGAGGAAGAGAGTATTGGTGAAAACTTCATCATGTACAACACTTCGAGCTTCGATCACAGTACCGTCGAAAAAATCTCATCAAGTATATGAATCACCACCTCATCCGTCAGGTATAAGCGGATGGTACTCACCGTCTATATCTGTAGCCACTCGCAGGTCTTCTCATCCATGGTGGTCAGCTTCTTCTTATATAAGAGAGCATCGATCAACCCATGTTGGATGAGCACATCTTTCACCCTCACTTAGCACAAGGAGAAATTACTTTTTCTGTCGAACTGATTGATTTCCATCTTGATTGTGCTTATCTTCTCCATTTTCAATCTCGATCAACACCATCTCTACTTGGTTCGTCTGGTACTACTTGTCCACGATAATCGGGTTTTGATATCAATTATTGTACTCTGATACCACTTGTTGGGGGAGGAAGAAAGAAGAAAGAGAAAAAAAAATATCATAAACAAATCAAGATAACATGGCTTTGCCTCAAGCCTACCTTTACGGGACATGCAACTTTCATTATGAGAGAAAGAAAATCAAATAAATACAAGAGGAACTCACACTCAACCCTTGTACAAAGATCTCTCAATAAGAAGCTCCAAAATCTTTATAAAAACTCTCTGAAATCTCTCAAAAAATCTCTCTACACAACTAGGACGTCACTAGCTATCTAACATAATAAATGGCTCGTCAATCGAAGCTATATAGGCTTCAGAATCATCAAAACTGTATTTTCTTAGGATACCAAGCTCAAATCAAATCCTAGAATCTTTCTGAACCATCCAATTGTGACTGGCTCGAACCAAAGCCGTCCGATCGTGCATATCAGTTCTGATCACGTCTAATCAAAATCAAATTTCACCTCAGCCGTCTGATCCTGATCGGCAGCACCCTGGACCGTCAGATCGCGCAAAAAAAGTAGCCATTGCATTGCATCATCCAGCCTCCGCCTGATTGGTCCACATTGCAGGCGTGGACTGCAAAATTGTGCGTAGTCTACGGTGGACCATGACTGGATAGCGGGCCGCGCCTGTGCGTCTGGGCTAGCCAAGTGCTGCAACCCACGTGCGTTGTGTGCCTGGCTGGGCCTGGCCCGTGCCGTCGGTGGCCTGCGCTGGCCTGTGAGGCCCTCCGACTGCCCGTGGGCCATACCAGCTCCTCTCGGGCTTCCTTCGTATGTATTTCACCGTCTGGACTCTATTTGGGCTGATCTTAAGTTCGTTGGATTTTGTTTTCGTCCTGAATTTTGTTCTAAACTTATTATGGACCGAATCTTGAGATATTTTTTTAACATATGCATCTTTCTTCGGAAAAAATTATTGCATGCACCAAGTGCAAGCGAACCAGGGCAAATCTCGGAGCATATGCATGGTGGATGGTATGCAATCAGGAATCGGTGAAAAACAAGGGGTAGCATGGCATGTTATCCACAGTGGGATTTCATGTAGTCCAATTGCACCTGGTGCATGCAATATGGAGGCCTTCTATAGGGAGGGCGGGGCTGGGGGTTGGGCAAATCATTTGAGCCATGACATGGTGGAAGATGTTGGATTGGATCATTCAAGAGAAGCTACATGGATCGGCTCTCTCCTCCTATATGAAAAATTATTGGTTGGATTAGGTTTACCATGGACTATAAATATTTTATTATTTGAAAGGAGGGAAAAAGGATTAAATACATTGAAGTGTGTGTGTTGAGTTCTATTACCGTTGCTTCCTAGCTGATCTCGAGGTTTGCCGGTCTATGATTTGTTGAGGTCGGTTTTGTGGAGAAGTACAAGGCATGTATTGGACTTGTAAAAGATAGTCCCTAACCAAAGTTGTTTTAATGAGGACTCTTCCATACTTAAGTTAGTAAGAAAGCAGAGAACAATGAAAGAGAGAGGGAGAGACTTGAGCTTACCTGGATTTCTGGCCTTCTCTATTTATAGAGGAAGATTGGCGGCCGTTTTCATGATACACAACAATCGAATCTGCAAAAACTTCAGTGCACATAGAGAATGCAGTGGGGTGAGCTATCTATCAGCTATTTAAGATACGTTATCATTGTTAGTAGGGTTTGGGGTTGACCTCGTGCCTAACCACCATCAAAGTTCACGAATGGACGTGATTTAAATTTTCATCATCGATCGGTCATAACTGAAGAAGTCTAGTCCTCTGCTTGTATCGAGGTCAATGACTTTACAACGTAACAGTTTTTTTTATAAATTTTATGTGTAGCAACAACATGCACTATGATATATTTAATTCTTTTCCCTCCTTCCAACTAATAAATATTTATGGTCCATGGTGAATTTAGTCTAACCAATAATTGTTCCTTCTAGAGTTATGATTTCCTCTTATCTTTTTTACTCCCAATTGCCAATCTTATCTTTTTTTGGATTTAGTTGTATATTTAGCACCAAAGAATGATTCATTATTTTTTGCAATATGCACCATTGGATCATGCAATAATTGCTATGAGATCTATGCAGACAGATGAAAGAAAGAGTTTAGAGTGCTTTGAGAGTCGTACCAGTTATGATCTAATGATTGATGTCGCGAAAGAAGATCAATTATTTTTCATATGAAAGGTACAATATGAATGCATCTTATTTACCTTTCATTGCCTTTTTTAATATCCTTTCGTGTTGTTTTGGAATAGATGAACCATCCCTATCCATTTGTTGTGTTGCTTTGGCTCTTTGGTTTACTCATTATTTCTTGTTTTATAATGATGGATAAGAGCTTGGGATTTTCCTATTAATTTTCTGGTTTCATTTTCATCTAGTCCTCTTAAATCAACTAAAATCAACTCAGGTTGGTTTTACCAATCTACAAGGAAGCAGGAGAAAAATTATGAATTTCTATTGGAATGCTTCTTTTTTCTTGGGGTGGGGAGAAAAAAGGAGGCTGATAAAACAGTCACCAATCTTTAATGGCAACAATTATAGCTGAAACCTAAGAAGCGCAGTGTTACAAGAGATTGATGGTAGAGAAACGAGGACTAAAGTCAGATCATTGGAGGATTACAAAACAGGGGAATAAGAAACAGAGATTGGCTCAAAACGGACAGAGGTTATATCTTTGAATTAGAATAATCTGCATCCGATTCTCTAAGTACATCATTCAAACCCACATCCAAAGATGGAACCTGATTGCGACTTCGCCATATGCACCCTTTTCTGTGACATCGAATAGTCTCCTCATAAAGGTACCAAAAAAAATAGTCTCTCATAAGCCATTCAACCATTTAAACATTCTGACAGCCTTGTTAGCTTATTTTGGATCCTTGAAAATTCTGCAATCATCTTAAAGTTGTAGAGGTTGGACCAGAATGAGAACAATTGCAAGGTTTATTCGGCAACGGTAATGGTAGAGGCACTTTTATTGAGAAATATCCGAGAATTTCTCTCTCTAGGAAACGACCCCAATTAGCATCAAGACAACTCCCTGAGTCGGTTTTAAGAAGTTTTCTTAACACACCTCAAGCATGGAGTTTCAAAAGCGGGAACTCCGAAACAGTTTAAGCCCATTTTCCGTTTATTAATTTCCCTGAAACAAATAGAGTAGGTGTAGCATAAAATTTAGTCCCATTAAGTAGCTCCAAAAATCAATTTGTCATACACTGGAAATCTGCTAAGAATACTTCCTGATGACGCTAGTGAATGTCATGAGATGTTCTACCAAAAAAAAAAAAGTCACGAGACGCGTTTCCCAGTGAGAATAAGCTGTACAAATATAAATGTGCCATTGTTTAATCTGATAAGAGTTCCCAGAATTAAAGATGAAGAATCCATTAGATGCACTACAAAAATTCATACTTTTAGTGATAAAAAATTTGATCATAAAATTTGTTACTTTCATCGTTAAAAGCTTTCAATGACCAAAAAATATTATTGCCCAGCTAGACAATCCAAGAGGAGGGGCAATTGAATTTTCAAAAATTTAAACAAGTATGTGTTAATTTGCGAAATTGTTTAAGTGAGATATAGTGAATTCAAAGCTAAATAGAATATAAATAGAATAAAATAGCCATACATATAAATACAATAAATTTTTATAGTGATTTGGTGTACTCCAAATACCTACATCCACTCTCCAAACTTATACTTAAGAATTTTACTATATTCTCAAGAATACAGCTTGCTTATTTTACTGGGCTCATAAACAATTTAATTGGTTTTGATCCAGATCAACCAATCATATCCTTTACAAGTCTTTATCCAAGGCTCCAATCCAATTCATACGTTTAGATCAAATTTTTCTCTGAGTTTCAGACCCTTTGAAAGTTCTTATAGAAATTTCAAGATAAAAGAATTTTACAACAAAGAAAGAGCTCTTTAATGAGCTGATTGTTGTCGTTGATGCTTATTCGGAGAAGGCTTAAAGGCTTGTACTCAATGCATTCTCTTTTCTGCTTGATTGCCCTCATAAATTTCAAAAGGAATTGGTTAGAAAGTAGTTGAGCTCTCTTGAATGCAATAAATACTAAAAATGAACTTCTTTTCTTTGAATGTGTTCTTTCTTATGTTCACTTGATTTCTCTTATTTTCTATTCAATTTCCAACAAGTTTTATATTCTTTGAACTCAATTCCCGTCATTTTTATCATTGGAGTGAAACTAGCTGTTAGAAAATTTCTAAATGAAACAAGACCCTCTACAGAATTGGGTGTTTGGACTATCAGAAGCTTAGGAGTCGACTTGCATACTGAAGAGTCGACTCACAGACTGAAGATCTAAGAGTCAACTCATACATACTATGAGTCGACTCGATCTTAGATTTTTAAAATTTATCTTTCTATTTTTTCTGAGAGAGTTAGTTCGTCAAATGAGGAGTTGACTCATCCAAGTTCAGGAGTCAACTTGTCATATCCAATAGTCGACTCTTGTAGAGTGTGCTAAAATTCAGTCTTTTATACCACTGAGAGTCAACTCGGGGCATCCATGAGTGGACTTGCAGACGTGTTAGTCCTACGTGCTAGTGCCAGAGTGTACTAGAGTCGACTCGTTGACCTCAATTTGACTTTCTCATTTAATTCATCTCAAAACTTGACCCTTTTTTGGCTCAATTACTTCCCAAGTGATTCTTAAGCTCACTAAAAGTAATGTCTTCCTACAAAAATATTTTTAAGACAAACTTCCAAGATATTAGATTAATTTTTATACTTTATTATTTTATAATCATCAAAATTATTCTTGGATCAATAATATTTCATCATTAGATGATCACTAAAGTCACCATGCCTAAAAGTTTCAATGACCAAACTATAAAATCTTCAAACCAAACTACTACATTAGTAATGAAATGCAAATAATTATTAAGGGCAAACATTAGTGATGATCTTGTTTGTGCAAAAGATTAAAAAATAGTTATTAAAGAGTCCAAAAATGATGACTTGATAAAGAATTACTGATCCAAAATGAGTTTTAATAAGGATTCAATGTCAATGTTAATTTTTTTATGACAAATTTTTGGCGACCACAATAAGCTAATACAATTAGTGATGAAATGGGGATGATTAAAATATTGTAATGATTTTTTTAATAGCAAAAGGTTAAAAAATTATCAATAAATAACCCAAAATAATAAATATTTTTATAAGGATTGAACCTAAGACCTTTTAGATATTTGATTACTACTTAGTCATTATGAAATTTTAGTTTCTAATAAGAAGTTAGGATTTATGATACTTATTTAAAATTTTATATTATAATATATAATTTTGTTAAAATATTATTTTTATAAAAATTGAATTATCTTTTTATATTTTTTTTAATGCAAGTTTTTCATAATTACATCTTAGATCATTATTTAGTAATGGTGCATCGTTTGCAATGTTGATAGTGAATTTTATATTGAAAATTATTTTTTTCTAATCGTTAAACTATCTTAACTCATATAACTTATTTATTAAATAGATTGGACCAAATTAAATCGAAAATAAATATTTAATTCTTTAAAATTTTAAATAAAATATAATAATAATCAATTTTATTAAATTGAATCTAAATGAGATATATGAATTTTAATAGTTTAATATATTAAAAAATTAAGTAAGTATCTAATCAAAAGCATACGGCATTAGATATACATCTTATCATTCTTCTCATTTTATTCTAATTCTCATGATGATTGGCTTGGTGCTGACACCACACCAGTATAAAATCAGGATCCATATACTATCTATCTTTCTCCAATCATGTGACAGATTCTCTGTCCATAAAATATGCTTTGATTGAGTTTATAAGATGATTAGATTATTATGGCAATGAGAGACCTAGCCAAACCAATTATTGAGCAATTCTATATCGGGAATTTATGACAAAATAGCTTCCACAGGAAAGTGGATACCATTGAATGCACCTCAACTTTGCTGCTCCCAACGGAAACCCAGTAAATAAAGTAATTATTTGATCAACAACATCTCTATATACCTCCTGAAGTACAATGCTCCGGTGATGAATGGGTCCCATCACTGCTCTGGTACGAAGTCCCATCACAGATCTTTACCATGAAGGCAAAGTTGCCTCCACAAACATATTATTATCGTGATTGATTGATTGCGTATCTTTCACAAAATAAAGCGTACGTGAGTATCCACTTATTAGGTATATATTCCCTTTCCAATTGATTGATTACCTATCTTTCACAAAATAAAGGGTACACGAGTATCCAATTGTTAGCTACATGTACCCTTTCCACGTTAGGGCACCATCTTTCTTCGGTTGCGTTTGATGCATCGCTGGGAAATCCTGGAAGATAACGTGAGTTACCTTCGGATAGGTTAAATTATTAAATTATTATTAATATTAATTATTATATTTAATATATATAGATAATATTATAATAAAATTATTAAAATTTTGATTGACATATTTGATACGATAATTAAATTATCGATAATATAAAATTAAATTTTAAAATATTTTTAATAATTTTATCTTGATATTATTTTTTTGATGAGAAATAATAAGAGTGATATGGATATGATGGTAGCACAAAAAAGTGACGGATCGAGAGGTGTAGGGAACAACGAGCACTGAGGAGGTGAGAAGGGAGCAAATGCATGTGGAGCTATGGGAGTGGTGGGGACGAACGTGGAGCCACAGGAAGTGGTGGGGGACAAGAATGGAAGAGCCGCAGGTAGGCAAAGGAGATGGAGGAGTCGTGGGCCAGGAGCGCATGCGGAGGAGGGTGAGAGGATCGAGAGGAGAGGGTTGAGCAATGAATTTTACGTGATTTTTTTGAGAGATAATTTTATCCAAAATTTTTATTGCAATATTGTCAAAAAAATGACAATTTTGATAGCCACCCATTTCCAAGATAATTCAGATTATCTTCTATGACACAATCAAATTACCACTTAAAAAGCATATCAAATACAGTAATCCCGATTATCATATTAAATTACCAGCAATCTGAATAGATTGCCAGCTACCAAATGCAACTGAGGTTCACCATGATCTTTATTTATTTATTTATTCCTCCTTGCTTGTGAAATAGGAATACACGCTAATTTAACTTTTTGGGACTATGGTGGATTTGACCCGCCTAATAATTCTTCTTCAAATAGGGCTGAAAGTGGACCAGGCTCGATTGGGCCATACCCCTGCTCGAGCCCGACCCAAAAATTTTTCGGGCTTCGGGCTTAAGCCCAATTATTTTGAAAAAAAATCGATCTGAGTCCAAGCTCGAGCCAGGCCCGAGCCCAATTAGGCCAATCAAAGCCCGCCCTTCACTGCTTCACAGCGCTGACTCCCTCCTCTACGTCTACTCCATCGCCCGCCACCCACGCCGATCACTTGAGCCGCGCCAGCACAGCCGCCGTCACATCCACTTGCTGCTGTTGGAGGACCCACTCCTCTCTGATGACTGCCGCTGCGTCGACTCCCTTCTCAATGTTCCCTTCGTCGGCCGTCACCAACACTGATCCCCCCAGCTGTGTCCGCGGCCGCCATCGTGTCCACCCGCTGCCACTGGAGCACCCACCCTCTCCGACTAGAGCTGTCAAAATGGGCCAAGGCCCGTGGGTCAGCCCATTTGGCCCTAAAAATGGTTGGGCCGGGCTGAAAAATTCTGGCTCATTTATAAAAGTGAGCTTTTTGGCCCGACCCCTATAGTCCATAGGCTGAATCGGGTTAGGCCAGGTCAGTCCGTGGGTCAACCCACTTGATGGCTCGATGTCTTTTTTTTTTTTTTGAATTTTTCTCTCAAATCCTTTTCTCCTCCCATCTCCCTCCCTCTTCTTCTGCTTTGGTTGCAATAAAACAGCAACGACGCGAAGCCGGTCTTTTTCGCATCCGGCCTCCTCCGTGCTCTCCCCTCCCTCATCAGCGGTCCCATCTCCTCCGCACCTCGCCCCAACCGATCTTGCCTCCTCTGGACGGCCACGACAGCGGGCGGAATTGACGTGGGGCCCACAACGGATGGGGCGGAGGATAGTGACGGGCGGGCCGCAGGTGGCAGGCCAGAGGGGGTGGGTGCGGGTCGGTCGCTGGCAGAGAAAGGTGGAGGATCGGCTTAGATAGGGGATGGGAGGAAGGGAAGGGAGAAACGAAGAAAAAAAAAAAAAATGGGCTGGTCCGGCCCTAACCTACAACCCACGTGGGCTAGGGCTGTGCTATGTTTTTACAATCCATTTTAACAAGACCCGACTCGACCCCCATAATTATAGCCCATATGAGCTAGGATCAAATCGGACGGACCCATTTTGATAGCTCTATCTGACAACTACTGCCGCACCGATCTCTCCGACGACCGCTGGCTCAATCCCGAGCTCGAGCCCAAGACCCAGTCGGAACCCCTCCCTCTCCCTCTGCACGCGGCCCATTTTGACAACTCTATCTCTGACAACCGCCGCTGCACGGTCCTCTCCGACGGCCGCCGGCCAATCGCGAGCCCGAGCCCAAGACCCAGCCGGAACCCCTCCCTGTCCCTCTGTTTCTCTCTCCTTCCTCTCTGAGACTGTCTCTCGAAACTTCTCTCGGTGAGGACTCTTGCTCCGGCACTCCCGTGCCCTCTCGCGCTCTCTGATCGTTGGCGACCACCTCGAAACCCTAGATTGCCTTTATCCTCCTAGATCTCGTCCGCTCCAAGATCCGCAGCCACCATGGATTGTTAGAGGAGAAAGAATCCTTTGCTGCTGATCGGTCGTGGAGGAGGGAGGCACTGGTGATGAGCTCCCTCATCTGCAATCACTTCTGCCACAGTGAGTTTGACGTCATCCTCTCGCTGATCCACGATTTGCTTCTCCAATCGTCCTCTGATTCGATGCTCCTCTCAAGACTGGCCTACCTCCAGCTCCAAATTGGGGATCTCGATGGAGCCAGGGCTACGTTTGCGAAGGTGGAGGGTTCGAGGAGTGAGAAATGGGGTGGAGTTTGAGAATTTGTTGGGAGGAACCAGGCGCTGGAGTTTTTGGTGGCGAAGGACTTCTCGTCGACGGCGAGGGAGTACGATGAGTGTGTCGAGAGAGACCTGAGGGATGTCGTGGCGGTGAACAACGAGACGATGCGTGACTTTGGATCTTCTCCAATCCATTGTTGGACTAAAGAGAGCCTGCTTATCGATCACCGTTCATGCATGACACGACAGCTGTGGTTAAGTAAACGGGCTCGGGCCCGGGCCAGACCCGGGCCGGGTCAATGATAGGCCCGAGCCGGCCCGAAAATAAAATGGGCTTTGCATCAGAGGCCAGACGC
Source organism: Elaeis oleifera (assembly GCA_000441515.1). Lineage (NCBI taxonomy): Eukaryota > Viridiplantae > Streptophyta > Magnoliopsida > Arecales > Arecaceae > Elaeis > Elaeis oleifera. Next base: position 969,551 of record KE504736.1, read on the forward strand.
GGCCTGATTCCACTCGGGCGTAGTCCAAAGCCCGACCCGCAGTCGGGCCGAGTCGGACCTGAGCCCATTTCCAGCCTTACGTTCGGAAGAGTTTCAGCCTTCAAGTGGGCGCGGATGACAACAACATCAGTCATTTAAGATGCGGTCCCCTACATGGACCAATGCATGTTTGTTAAAGCTCCTCTACTATGCCACTGTGGAGGTGCCAAATCACCTTATAAAATAATACCTCCTCAATATTACAAAAGATTGCCGCTCCTGAAAAGATGGAATATGGTGAAGCTGATCTAAGGGGACGTTTGTTGTGCAATTTTGGTGGTGGGAACAAATGAAAAATAATATTTTAAAAGGGAAAGGGTCTTCATCAAAATGCTGATTATTATAGCTACCTGATTGTTCTGGGAATGCCAAAGGGTTATCGTACAAGTCATTCGTAGCAAACGTGCATGCAAATCCATACTGACTTGTCATTGAAGTGCTACTATGTTTTTGCAAGAAAGTATGTTCCACGGCAGTGGCACAGTTCTTACACTCAGCATCTTTGTTGCTATTCATGGCTACTAGTTGGTACTTTGATGTCAAGGGAGGGAAGAATGCATCTAAATTTTCCACATTGATATTGCAGTTTTGTGTTGGTGGAGTACTCCCAATCCACCTCACTGACTGGTTGAAGTATATGAAAGCCTGGGTGACGTATAATGGTGAACGGGAAAGATACAAAATGAATATGAAAAAAAGAGATGTGGAAAATAAAACATATATGAAAAAAAGAAGGTTGGCAAAAGGAAAACGTAAAAAGAACAAAAAAGAAAGAAATGAAAAAAGAAAGAAGAGGAATATGGAAAGAAAGTGAGTGGGAGAAAAAATGGATGCAAAAGGAAAAAATATTGCAAGCACAGTGGAGTGTTTCTACTAACTTTTCTTTATTTGGTTGCAGGGTATATATCATATAGAAGGAGTGGTTATCACTTGGGTTTTTTCCAACTCTTATTATATACTAATTCTGGAATACAATTAATCCTTCGGTGGTATAAGGTCTTTTCAAATAGCCATATTCATCTTCACTGTTGCTGTCAATCCAAGATCTTTTCAATACATTGCTGCTAGGTTATAGCTGAATACGGAGTATTATACATTCTGGTTCATCAGTTAGCAGTGTTACACAAGGTCTGCTGGGTTACATACATCGTCTCCACTAATATTTTGGGATGCATATCTTGCTGCATTTCATGTTTATCCTTTATTATGAGGCAGGGTATTAATACGAATACATCAATGCAATTTCTTCTAGTGCTGTGTGTGGTGCCTTGGATGAGTCTGCCAAGTGGGTGTCAGGTTTCCCAACTGTGCCAAATAGCTAGGGATATGTTGTTCAAGAGTCAGACGTGGGTTGTGCCGATCTGGATTACCAGACTTCACATTCTATCCACCTGGAGGCCTTAGATCAGATTTCAACGGTACTTTGCTAATATGCTTAATCTACGACTACGGGAGGTGTTGTTCACTCTTATTGGTATGTCAACTGAATTTTAGGGATATGTCACAACATTTATCTTCCAAGTTTGCTTTTCTCCATGCTGTTCATGCCTTTACTCCATCTGCGCCTCCGATTCATCAACAGTGTTCATGCCATCTACTACTGTCAGGAGGGATGTTCTATGACTCATCTACAGGCTCAGGTCATGCAACTGACAAACTGGGAACAACACTTGATAATGTAACTCTACATCTTCGGATGGAGCAGCAGACCTTGCCATCTTCCATTAATTCCGAGTTGCTGCGCTTGCCATATACAAATACCAAGACAAAGCTGAATTCACTCGTGCTCCTTACATTCTATTTAGTATATCCTGTTTTGGGTGTTGGGGCAGCCAACGCCACTTATGTCACGTACCTGGGTGCATAGTTTGTGTTCACAATCTTAATGTTCCTTCTCCTCATATTGGTTTTCCTCTTTATATTCCAACCGAGGCTTCTTTGATACTGTTTGAGTTTGCTGTATGGAACCTTGTTGGGTGGATGTCTGGCCTGGACACCACCTTCCAAGACCTTTTCAGTACCACGCGATGCAGCAGGAAGAAAGAAGAAACAAAACAAAGGAAAACAATCAAAATACGTGGATCAGCCACAAAAGAGCNCGCCTCCACGGG
>KE504736.1:973971-984634 GCA_000441515.1 Elaeis oleifera
AAACCTCAACATGAACTGCTTGTTTCTGTAAATTTCTGTGAATACACAATTTCCATCTTACCAAAAAAAAAAGGTAGTGTGTGGTGGGGGGGTGCGATGCGGATGCCAATCCCACATGAGTCGTTTTTCAGAAGAGGCATGGTTGGAGATTGGGCAAATCATCTGAGTCGGGAATGGGGGGACGTTGGACCGAATTCTTCGAGAGAAGCTGGCTGGATCCGGTCTGACCTTCCAAGCTTCATGAATTTTCATGGACGCATGGCTGTGCCCATTATGTATCCATGCCAAATATATATATATATATATCTACACACACTACTAATAATGGGATGGCAATACAATATTCTTCTCTTTTTATGTATCGCATCCAATCCTGTAAAGCATTCAAGTTGTGGTTCCCTTCTGCATGTGTGTGACCATCTTCTTTCTTATTCAGATGTCTTCTTATGCGGCAAGGATATTCATCTAGTTTAAGATTAATATGTTAATATCAATCGTAAAATCCGTTACTAAACTAGTTCTTGAAATGATGTGGTGAATGGTTGCTACTATTTGTTGGGTTTGGCGAGAGAGATGGACAAGAGGTTGTGCCAGTAGCATTGCAAGCTTGTCAGAGTAACCAGCTAGTTTGAGCTACCATGGAACGGAGGTAAAGTAGAACCATCACCAATTTTGTTGCCTCTGTCTTTTTTTTTCTTCTTCTTCTTTTTTACTCCTTATCTTAGATTTAGATAAAATTCAACTTTCTTGGCAATCTTAAAATTCCAAGCGAGACAGCAAATTGTACCATCATATATCTGCTGCCGATAGAGTTCCCAGCATTAAAGGTGAGGGATCCATTGTATGCTTAATTCCATCTTTCATCATTAGATGATAGATTCTATTTCTATATAACATGCTTTAATTGAATTTCAGAAAATAGGAAGATGACAAGGTCCACCTCTAATAAATCAGAAAACCATGGCATCAAACCTCTGGTATATGCCATTTCTTCTAAAGTCTTCCATCCATTGAAATCAGGACCAATTCACAGTAGGGCTAGAATCGGGCCAATCTGAGCCAGGCCACACCCATACTTGAGCCCGGCCCAAATTTTTTTGTCAGGCTTCGGGTTGGATTTAGGCCCAAATTTTTTAAAATATATGGCCCAAACCTGATCCGAATCCAATCAGGCCGGTCGGCGTCCAAGCCCGAATCAGACCTGACTTGCGTCCAAGCCCGAATCAGGCCATCATCCAATCCCGAATTAGGCCCGCATCCAAACCCGAATCATGCCCAATAGATATTAAAAAAATATAAATTGTTGACGAGTAGATATCTAAGACCCCTTATATCACATATACAGGATTTTCCATCTCTATTTTCCTTTTATATAACTTTGGCTGAACTTCATAAATCATAGTTTTTACATACATACACTTCAATCAGAATTTTTGCATGACTCTACAAATCAGAATATAAAGATACACATGTGCATATACATACATATATACAAACATATACAATGTAGCTGACAAATATTTCCTGGAACCCTATCCTACCTGTGACACCAAAATAGAAAACTTATGCACGATCAGTCTAAGCGGTGGAGTTCTTCAACAAAATGTTGTTCTGTGCCACCAGGGCCAATTCCTTGATGATGTAATATTAAGGACATCATCTTAGATGCCAAATATGGAATGAGTGCAACTTTCAATTGATCTAAATTTAAGGAAAGGCTTCCGTATTATTAGCAGCAGGTACAGCACAAATCTTTGTAGTAATATGCACTTGCCAGATGCTTCCAGGTTAACAACCAAAAGCAAAGAAAAAAAAAGGTAGAAGTCTAAAAGAGCTTTTGGTGAACATGGAAACAACCAGATGATCATCTAAAATTGAGATCGAAAACTACCACTCAGGACCATTGTTCAATATAATCAACCAGAGAAGCATAGACACGCTTCTTAAACTGACTCTGCATCACGATACACATAGTAGATATGTAACTAACAATTAAAATAAATTTTATCCCAATCCAAAAGAAATTTATAAATAAAATATAGATCACTCAATAGGTATGGAACAGCCTCAAAAGGTTTGACCAGCACAAATCTACAAATTTGTTGCATTACTCAATATTGCTTAGCCTGATCTAATTTTGCCGCTAACTGTGGACGATAAGCTCAAGTGTGCCCTTCTCAAATGACAGAGATCTCCTTCCCTTATCCATACCGTCCAGAAGTCACCTCAGGTTGCAAAGGCAATTAAGAAGCTTCCTCAGACAGCCTCAGCTCCTCATACCACCAGTCCCACGAGAAGGAAAACTGGTAAAGGCAGAGAAGCCATCATATTGACGTATCTTCTCTAAAATCCTGCTATTGTATCACCTATGACAGAGATAAAGAAGTAAATAATAGATTCTTAAAATCAGTATAAATCTCTTATTAATAGTGATCCTGTTTTAAACTTCAACAGTAGTAATAATACTAATTTCAAATACAGCACATATAGTTTTCTTCTATAAAAAGATCCTGAGTGATGACCCCATACACAAATCTCCACCATATGGTCATTGTGCATACACCGGCTTTAAAAGAGAAAATATGGAAACAACAAAATGCTCGACAAGAGATTTCTAAGACTAAACAAAGAGCTAATTGTTAACTTCAGTAGCAATAATGATCCAAAAATAAGGTTTGCCGCAAAATATCTACAAACAACAATAACATTTCAATACATAAGCATGAAAGAATAAGCAATCTCAGAAATGAGAACATGCAGACAGTAAATCAAGATATGATTTGGGAGAAGATCATCCCAAGCCCTTGGTATGATACCTTTGTCCTCTGAGCCTTCAAAAGAAATTTTTCTGATTAATACAGCAAGAATATGATCAATAGAAGAATATAAGAGTTTTACTTCTTAAATGCTTCACAGCTATAGAACAATTAAAATTAGAGAAGAATTTGCTAAGTACCTTGGCAAACACTTTCTATGGTATGACTTCGGACAGCATATACACAATCCAAACTGCAACTCCAAAAATTTGAAAATATGTAGATGGTTGTATATGAAATTGTTAAATATAAAAATTTATAATTTGACATAGATTAAAGAAACACTACATAAATGGTTACATAATATTATATCTACATCCTAATTTTACTGCTTGGCTCGCTCTGAGATGCCATCATCCGTATTCAACTTTAAAAAATTCGAGCTACTTATAACTGTTAATATACATATCAATCATAAATCTTCAAAATACAAATACTATGAGTAAATAAAAAATATAACATAAATTTAAATTATTATATACCTTCATCATATTCTTCATGAAGCTAATCTTGGGTATAACTAAGGTCTCGACTGTAGATGGGTACAATGAACTCCGATACTGGTTTATAATTCTACCATCAGTGTTAAATACCGATTTAGATGAAATAGTAGAGATTGGAATAGCAAGAATATCTTTAGCCATTCTCAATGATATAGGATAGGCTGCTGCATTGCTCTTCCACCATGCTAAGATATGAAACTGTTTGTCCCTCATATCAAAAAGTACATCATCATCTAAATAACTATCTAGCTCGGATCTCTTTGATCTTTTCGAAGAACTTTGATTTCTAAACTGAACAAAATCTATGTCAAATTTTATTTTACTCAAGTTAAAAGAAGAAACTGAAGTTATATGACTTTATCCATCAAAATCAGTTATTAGCTCACTTGAACTTACAGAAGGTTGCACTCTTGTTGCATCTGCATACTCATTATAAAATTTATAAAGATAAGCACGAATCTCATCAATCTTTTTTTACACTCTTCCACATCAAATACCATTGATAACAAAACTCTATAAATATCAACTTTGATCTAGGATCCAAATTAAAGCAATGACCAATAAATATTACACTGAGACTAATATTTGTTGAACTTTTTTTGCATCTCATTTATCAATTGCTTCAGTGTATCATTAGTATCAATACTCCCATACATCAATAAGGTCCTAATTTTCCAAACTTCTTTTACATAGAAATTAGATGTAGGATATTTGTAATCAAAAAATACTTTAGTGACATCTAGAAAGTCTTCTAAAAATTTAAGAATTACATCAACTTATTTTCATTCATCATTAGTAGGGCACATACATGAATGTTCGGTTACATATCTACTAAAAATATCTTTATAAGTAATTGCATCAGTCAACATTTCATAAGTGAAATTCTATCTTATAGCAACATCCAAAGTGAACCCTTTTTTAATAGAAAGTCTTATATGTTGTGCAATTTCATTAAATCCTTGCATTTGAGATAGGGATGCAGACATATATCTAATAAGCTCTCTTATGCATTCAATGGCTTTATGAATTATTTTCATTCTATTTTGAATCATAATATTTTATATGTGTGCACAACATCTAATATGATTATACTCCCCATCAATAACATTCCATGATAAAAGTGATCTTGAATCCTTCTATTTATAGCATCATTTGTGGAGCAATTATCTAAAGTAAAGGTACATATTTTAGAATTCAATTTTCATTCAGCAAAGCACTTTCTAATAGCATCTTCAATTATAAAATTTGTATGAGGGTATGTTAGTTCTTGAAACTAATTATTCTCTTACGCAGAATAAATTCAGAATCAATATAATGTGCCATGAGAGAAAGATAACCGATTTTCTGATTTGATGCCCAAATATTCATAGTAAAACTAACTCGAGAATTTAATTTCTTAAATGCATTATGCAATTTTTTCTTTTACTTGGTACAAAGTCATACAATCACTTTTTATTATCTTACGACCAATACAATCATACAATCATTATCTTATTATCATACAATTATTATCTTACGACCAATATATCATTGAGTGAAGACAGCTCAGGTTGCATCAGAATCTGACTTCGAACTGCCTCATAGTTAGAATCAAGCCCTGCAAGCATTTCAAAAATCTGATCGTAATAGATCCTTTTTTGAATAACTTTGAGATCTGTGGAGATTGGAACATAATAACTTAGTTCTCACCACATTCCATGGAGAGTCCCAAGATATTCATTGAAGATCTCATCACCCTTAGGAAAATGAGCAAGTTCTTGTTTTAACTGATAAACACGAGCAACATCATTTTTTTTCTGGATAAACTTCTATTAATGTATCCCAAACTTCTTTTGCAGTAATTAAGAATAAAAGCCATTTCTAACATCAAACTCCATGGAGTTTAACAACCAAGACATAACTAAATCTTGGACTTCCATTCATCATACTTGATATCATCACTAGAGGGTTGAGGGATTTTACTATTCACATATCCCAATTTTGATTTTCCACTTAAGAAAAGGATAGTCGATTGTGACCACGATAGGAAGTTGTTGCTTTCATTTAACTTGAATGGCGTTATCTGCAAGCATGAATTCTTCGGCATACCTTGAACTTCTTGTGTTACTATGGCACCAACGGCATTGCCCTTTGAGGTTGCTATTTGACAGGATTTGAGATCTTGAATGCTTGAAGATCACACCGCAGATATACAGACTTTGCATTAGACAACTTAAATCTTCTCACGGAGAAATATAATATAGCAGCAAAGCATCAATGGATCAAAAATTACTCTGATACCATGAAAGAATTAAGGAGGATGGAGAAGGCTTGAAAATTTGTGGAAAAATTGTTGGAAATTCGGATTAATATATTAGGGCTACATTCTTTCCCTTAATATAAGATTCACATATATTTACAAGTATGGAAAACAATCAATTAATCATGTATATATGGTAAATGCTCACTTTTTTTAACTATATTTGGAGGATTCTTCGTAATCAGCCAATCTTCAATTAAGCCTTCAGTCATCATCAATCACCAATGCTATCTTCCTAATATAGCTTAGAGAAGTTACCAAATATTCAATACACTTTCTTCGGTGCTTAAAGCCGGACTTTATGGTGTTAAGCCAGGCCTTCGAGATTTTTTGCGAGGTGGCCTTGCTCTATGGGCTAGTATAGGACCATAATCTCGAGTACTAGAGGGAGACATCGAGAAGGCTCGAGAAGGTGCTGTTCCTTAGGTATGAGCAGATGAAGGACGAGCTGATCAAGAGCATACGTGCAGAGGTTGGCAGAGTTCGTGGGGCATCTGATCTCGGAGGAGGAAAGAGATAGTATGGTGGAGGAAGCAGTGATACTGTGTAGTTTCCATAATCTGAGAAGCTTGAAGGTGAACAAAAGCAGCGTTTATTGAGTAAGGGCTATGACAGTCCAGCACGCATCCTTCTTTTAGGGAGAGCGCAGTTGGAGGTTGGGTAAATCAATTGAGCCGAGATGTGGAGAAATTTCTCGTATGGTAGAGAGGTTGGACCGGTTCATTCAAGAGAAGCTGCATGAATGGGATCTCACTTTTTAGAGAAAAATTATTGGTTGGATCAGGTTCACCATGGACCATAAATATTTATTAGCTGAAAAGAGGGAAATAGATTGAATACATCGAAGAAGCACGTGTGCTGGGTTCCCTTTTTTGTATTTCATGTGTAGGAATAGCACACGCTTCAATATATTTAATCCTTTTTCCTACTTCCAACTGATAAAATATTTGTGGTTCATGGTGAACTTGGTTCAACCAATAATTATACCATCTAGAATTATGATTTTCTCTTTTTACTCACTATCACCCATCTTATTTTTTTGGACTCAGTTGTACCGTTAAAATGAAAGAATGATTTACCATTTTTACAATATGCACCTTTGGATCATTATGAGATTTATGTAGGCAAACGGAAGAGAGAGTTTGCAGTACTTTGAGAGCTATATGAGACATGATTCTATAGTTGATGTTGTCAAAGAAGATCAATCATTATTTTGTGCGAAATATACAATCCAAACCCATCTTATTTTACCCTTCTATGCTGTTTTTTATATCCTTTTGCACTGTTTGAGAATATATGAATTAATCCCTCTGTGTTGCTTTGGCTTTCTGGTATTACTCTTTATTTCTTGATTTATAATGATGGATAAGAACCTGAGATTTCCTATTAACTTTTGGTTCTTTTCATCTTGTCCTCTTAAATCAATTAAAATCAACTTAGGTTGGTTGCACCAATCTACAAGGAAGCAGGAGAAGAATTATGAATTTGATCGGAATGCTTTCCTTTGTTTTTGGAGGTAAAAGGAGGATGATAAAGCAGCCACCTGTCTAAGTAGTAAAGTGTCACAAGAGATTGAAAGCAGATCTAGAGAAGCAGGGGCTCTAAAGTCAGATCATTGGACGATTACAAATAGGGCATGAGGATTAAAGATTGGCTCAAAATGAGCAAAGGTTACGTCTTGAATTAGAATGATTTGTATCCAATTCTCCAAGTACCTCATTCAATCCCAAAAGAAGATGGAACTTGAATGCAACTTCACCATATATATGCACCCTCTTCTGTGACATCGAAGAGTCCCTTATTGGCCAATCAACCATTTAAACATTCCGACAGTCTCGTTAGGTTATTCAGGATCGTTGAAAATTCTGCGATCATGTTGAAGTTGCAAAGGTTGGACTAGAATGAGAACAATTGCAAGGCTTCTTCGGCAACCAAATTGGCAGAGGCACTCTTGTTAATAAACATCTGAGAGTTCCTTTCTCTCCTAAGACGATTTAAAAGTAGCATCAATATAACTCCCTAAGATGATTTAAAAGTTTTCTTTATCCAATCTAAACACAGAGTTTCAAAGATATCGTGTGATTGTAGAGCTCCAAAAGTAGGAACTCCAAAACAATTTAAGTACATATTCCATTTTATTAATTTCCCTGAAAGAAACAGAATAATTGTAGCATAAAATTTAGTATCATTAAGTAGCTCCAAAATTAATTTGTCATACATTGGAAATTTTCTAAGGATACTTTCTTATAATGCTAATGAATGCCTTGAGATGTGATTCCAAGTGAGACAATTAGCTATACAAACGTGAACTTGCCATTATTTAATCTTGACATGAGTTCACAAAATTAAAGATGAAGGATCAATTGGATATCACTAGAAAAATTCAGATTTTTAGCAACAAAAAATTTGGTCATACAACCTTTACTTTCATCATTAAAAGGTTTAGTGATAAAAAAATATTTCGTCACTAAAGACACCATACCTAAAAATTTAGTAACCAAATATAATATCATCAAAATAAATAACTATATTAATAATAAACTGCAAATGATTAATAAACACAAACATTAATAAAATTATATTTATAGTAAAAATTAAAAATGATCATTAGAGAGTCCAAAATTGATGACTTGATAAGAATTAACGATGAAAAATGAGTTTTAGTGGGGATTTGATGTTGTCGTTAATTTTTTATGACAACTTTTTGTTGGACGCAATAAGTTAATACAACTAGTGATGAAATGAAAATAATCATTATAGACAAATATTTGTAACAATTTGTTGACGGCAAAAACTTAAAGTTTTAATAAATAACCAAAAATAAAATATTTTATAATGATTGAATCTAATATATTTTTGGTATTTACCTATTATTTAGCCACTATGACTACATTAGTTCTAATACGGAGTTATGATTTATTATATTTTAAAAGATTTTTACATTATAAAATATAGTCACTTTGAAATAATTATTTTAATAATTAATTATTTTATAAAATTTAATTTATTTTTGATATTTTTATGTAATTTTTTAGTAATTGCATCTAAGACAATTACTTGGTTATGGTGCATCGCTTGCAATATTGATATTGGATTTTGTATTGATAATTATTTTCTTTAATTGTTACAGTATCTTAACTTATGTAACTTATTTAGTAAATAGATCGGATCAAATCAAGTTGAAAATAAATATTTAATCTATCAAAAAATTTTAAATAAAATATAATATATAATCAATTTTATTAAATTGAAGCTCAATGAGTTTTATTGAATTCCAATAGTTTAATATATTTGAAAAATCTAGAAAGTATCTAATCAAAATTATAAGGTATTAGGTATATGTTATCATCCTTCTCATCTCTACTTTGAATCTCATGATGATTGGTTAGACTTTAACAGCATACCAACACAAAATCAGGTCTATATACTTTCTATCTTTCCCTAGTCAGATGATCGATTCTTTGTCTATATAATATGCTTTGATTGAGTTTTGCTATTAAGATGATAGATTGGTATGGCAATAGAGAGATTAGGCCAAACCAAATTATTTGAGCAACCCTATATTGGGAATTTATTACAAAATTGCTTCCACGGGAGGATGGATACCATTGAATGCGCCTCAACTTGCTACACCCAGCGGAACCTAGTAAATGAAGTAATTATCTGATCAATTACAATGCTCTGGTGATGATTGGGTCCCAACACGGCTCTTCCTCATGAAGGCAAAGTTGCCTCACAAACATATTATTATCATGATTAGTTGATTGCCTATCTATCACAAAATAATGGCTAAAGTATCCAATTATTAGCTATATTCCTTTCCACATACGTGACACCATCTTCTTTAGCAGTTACGTAGCCAATCCCCTTAACATACAAACCAGCTTCTCATTTAATTGTTTTCGTAGACAGGAAGGATTATCTAATTTGAGTTTCTTTTTTGTCTTCGGACTAATTCCACCACCAGAATAAATATAACGTGACGTAACATGTACCACAATAATGATGCATGATCGCACACAACCATTTACATATTTGGATTAAGCTTGTATTTATTACTTTATAATTAACATGTTACGTGGATTTACTCATTGCAAATAAATTAGGTTCGGGCTTTTAAAATCCAGATAATTTCGTGCCAATTTGGCAACTTGCAAGGACAGGAGACTTTCAACCATCAAATCAGGTCAGGTTGTTTCCGCAAATAATATAATCTGTCCCTTCCTAACTTTTCTTATAGGTTTTCTATATTGCTGGGTTGGAACGTGGTGGATATTTTGTTCAACCTTGGTAACAGCCTGAAGAGATATACCTTGATAATGTCCGAGCTTATTTATCTCGGATATGGATCAACTGAAAGAACGCTCGTACCAACCTGAGAATATCACTGCCCATGTTGCCCACTTAGCCATTGTCGTATGTTTAAAGCGGTTATAACGACGAGATTACATGGATCGCTGTTCACGGTGGTCTCTATTTTTTTTTTCTTTTTTTCTTGGTATATGAAATAGGAATACGTGTTAGGTTGATTTCACTTTAGGATCACGATGGATCTGATCCACCTGATAATTTAACCTTGAAGTGGCCTCGGATGGCAACAACATCAGTCATTTGACACGCGGGCCCTGCATCGAACCACATGCATATCAAAGGGGCGACTGGTGTTTTAATTCCTCACTCCCATCCGTCGCCACCGAGTCTCATGGATTTTTTCTTCCTTCCAAGCCTCAAGAGAATCCGGGAGAGGAGGGAGGTGAAGCCTCCACCAAGGAGCACAGCAATCAGTACCTGTCTTCGCTACCAAAGCAGAGAGGATTGCTAGGTCCCCTAATGTACAGAGGTTTTGGTTCACCGAAGATGTGATTTTATGTTAGAATCTGATGGTTCGAGATTCGTTTCATATTGAACCCACAGTGAGATCTGCGACGAAAAATGGAATTCAATGAGATCAAGATCACTTCAAACAGAACTCGAACGGAGGAGATACACGCAAGAGAAATCAACACGGAACTCGAGACAGTGGAGGACCGCCCCGGCCGTCGGCC
>KE504736.1:985889-1005799 GCA_000441515.1 Elaeis oleifera
CCGACGGTGCTGTGGTCGAAGCTCGAAAAGTTGTACATGACAAAATCTCTCACCAATACTCTTTTTCTCTAGAGGCAGTTTTACCAACTACGGATAGCTGAGGGACAGAGCGTGCAGGAGCATCTAAGCTACTTCCAGAAGATCCTCACCGACCTCCTCAGCGTTGGCGAGAATGTTGAGGAGAAGACCAGAGTGCTAGTTTTGCTAGCGTCGCTTCTCCCTTCGTACGAGTCCTTGGTGACTGCTCTTCTAGTGGGGAAGAGCACCATCAAGATAGACGAAGTCACCGCAGCGATACTCCAGAATGAGATTCTCAGGAGGGAGAACCCGACTTCGAGCTCAGATGGCGGTAGCTCAGATTTAGTGGCTTTTGGAGGAGCAGGAGGCGGTAGACGAAGCGACAAGAGATCGCGACGAGGACGGTCCAAGTCCAGGAGGGACTTGAGTAAAATCAGATGTTACCGGTGTGAGGAGTTGGGGCATCTAGCCAGAGATTGCCCTCAACTCAAAATCGGACGGTGGCTGCTGTACCAACAGCCGACAGCAATTCAGATGGAGATATCCTGGTGATATCTGACGAGATATCTACTTCTTCCAGTAGTGGATATTAGATTCTGCATGCACCCATCATGTATGTTGTAGAGAGGAGCAATTTGACTCCCTGGAGAACAATGAGGGCACTGTATATCTGCCGGACGGATCGAGTTATGCGATCAAAGGCATCGGGACGGTTAGCTGGAGGACACATGATGGTGCAGTGAGGAGATTGGGGGAGATCCAATACATAACCAATTTCAGGTGGAATCTTATCTCACTGAGCAGACTGGATTCGAGAGACTACAGAATGATAGCTGGTGGAGGTATCCTGAGGGTGCTTCGCGGTGATAGGATTGTGCTGGAGGGGAAGAAGGGAGCAGAAGATATTATTACCTAGTGGGGAGCCCAGTGCGAGGTGAAACTTTCGGAGCCAGGTGGAGCTTAGAGCGAGGTAGAGCTCCAGGTGCAGGTGGATCGGACACGAGATAAGAGACTCGGGAGGACGAAAGGCGACGTCGCAAGGTGAGATTCTTATTGCCGCAGGATGATGCCCCAAGCAGATCTCAGGTCAGGAGGAGTACAGCATACGACGAAGATGGGATCGAGTGGCCAGGCTCGACTCTCATGTTTGCCCATCCATGATCAGCAGGCGATTGCCCAGGGCATGAGGGTGAGAAGATTCAGAAGCTCTCGGAGTCAGAAGAAGGCCGAATATCGAGTCAAGATGGAGATTGTTAGGATTTGATGCCTTGAGATTTGGTCAATATTGAGCCTACAGCGAGATCCGCGATGAAAATAGAGTCCAACGAGATCAAGATCACCTCAAACGGAGCTCGGACAGAGGAGATACGTGCAAGAGAAGTCGGCACGGAACTCGAGATGGTGGAGGACCGTCGACGACCGGCGGAGCGATGGTGGTGCAGCCGCAAGCGGCGGTGTGTGGCCCAAGCTCGGCCAGCACGCGGACCAGCCCAGGCGCGGGCACGCGGGGCACGTCTGGGGCCCAAGCGCGCGGGCGCGGGCTAGCCTAGGCCCACGCACACGCGCGGCGAGCTCTTCAGCCCGTTTTTCCGTTCTCATGGTCCACATAACTATTCTGTAGATCGGAGCGCGATCGGATTGCGTAGATGGCTATCGTTGGATGACCGCATACCCATTTTCCATCCATTTCTCACGGTCCATAAAATTATTCTGTAGATCGAAGCACGATCGGACGGCGTGGGTGACTTTCGATCTTGATCCAACGGTCTGTGGCCTTAATTGAGTTGGTTTAGGAGTCCTTAAGCTATCCTAATTGGGTTTTTAGCCTATAAATAGGTCTGATTTGGGGGAACAGGAGTAGGGGTGGTCTTTGGGCTTGATTTTTCACGGGAGAAGATCATGATCCCGCGTGGAGGCGCAGCAGAAAATCCTGTAAGAGCCTGTGAAGAGAGAGAGCTGCATGACGCTGTGAGAGAAAGAGCAGGAGGCTTCTAGACAACGGACAGCGGTCGCTTCAGGGGTTCATGGGGGCCTTCCAAGAGGGAGAGCTTTTGTGAGGAGAAACTTTCTGTGAGAGAAAAATTGGGTGTACAAGGGTTGAGGGTGAGATCTCCTCTTATAAAATTTTTTTTTCATAGTGAAGTTTGTATGCCTCGTGGAAGCGAGCCTTTTTGTGGCTAATCCACGTATTTTGATTGTTTTGTTTTATTTCTTCTTTTTTCTTGCTACATCGCACGGTATCGAAAAATTTTAAGAGATGGTGTCCTGACTAGACATCCACCCAACAATTCTACGTGCGATGGCCCTCGAAGATCACTTCAAGCCTCGTCCCTCGGGTCTCATCCTCGTCTCCCAGCCCAAATCCGGCACCACCTGGCTCAAAGCACTCCTGTTCGCTATCATGAACCGCACCAACTACACCTTCGCTCAACACCCTCTGCTCACCCGCAACCCCCGTGAGTGCGTGCCCTTCTTAGAGATCACCTTTGCTCACGATCGATTCCCCGATTTGGAGGCGATCCCTCCACCCAGACTCCTCGCAACCCACTTGCCTTACTCCATATTGCGGTCCTCGGTGGCCAACTCCGGTTGTCGGCTAGTTTATCTATGCCGTGACCCCAAGGATGTACTGGTCGCGACGTGGCACTTCATTCGTAAGGTAAAGCCCGACATCATGAGGCTGAGCGAAGCCTTCGAGTTGTTTTGCGATGGGGTCACGTTTTGCGGGCCAATTTGGGATCATATTCTCGAGTACTGGAGAGAGAGCCTGAGGAGGCCGGGGAAGGTGCTGTTCTTGAAGTATGAGGAGATGATGGCCGAGCCGGTGGGGAGTGTGAGAAGACTAGTGGAGTTCGCGGGGCGCCCTTTCTCGGAGGAGGAGAGGGATGGGGTGGTGGAGGAGATCGTAGAACTGTGCAGTTTTGAGAAGCTTAGCAGTATTGAGGTGAATAAAAGAGGTGGCACCGAAGGACCGGCGGTAAGGACGCCCATCCCATATGCGTCGTATTTCAGAAAAGGCAAGGTTGGAGATTGGACAAATCATCTGAGTCGTGAAATGGCTGAGACGTTGGACCGAATTCTTCAAGACAAGCTGGCTGGATCCGGTCTGACCTTCCAAGCTTCACGAATTTTAGGGACGCTTAGCTGTGCCCATTATGTATCCATGCCAAAAAAAAAAAAAAGGGTCTCCTAATAATGGGATGGCAATACAATATTCTTCTCTTTTTATATGTGTCGCATCCTGGAAAGCATTCAAGCTGTGGTTCGCTAATCTGTATGTGTTTGGCCATCTTCTTACTTATCCAGATATATCTTCCCATGCAGCGAAGAGGATATTCATCTAGTTTAAGATTTGTTACGGTGGTACCATGAGTATTCCGAATCAACATGTTATCATGAGATATCTCAGACCATCATGCTATTGCGGTAGCTATTGATCTAAAATAAAGCTGAGGTATGCAAAACTGAGCTACTAACTTACTGTCTGCCACGTGATCTGCCTAGCATATAAGCTGTCTCTGTTATGTCGACCAATTTATTTCTTAATGTGGGCAACAGTTGTCCACCCCGAGCAGATAGGCTCAGAGATAAACATCTTCCCTAATTTCGTGGAAGCAATTAGGGGCTAAAATATCTCGTCCACAATGGCATGTTTAACAATTTTGCAATCTTAGGATCGCATGATCTCACAGCTGCTCGACCAGCTTTTCGACAACATTCTATATAAACAACCAAAATCCCGAGGATCAAGGTAAGCAATCCCTCTCAGAGAACTCGTTGTTGCTCTCTTTGTTCTCTGAATCTGAGTTGAACATCAGAGGATCCTTGCAGGAGCGAAAATCTCCTGCTCAGACTTCTTTTACAGATCACTCCAGTACTCTCTGCACAAAGATCAAACATCCACCTTTCGACCTAATCGAAATAAATAGCAACAGATAGAGGAAGGATGTAATCTTCATTATGCCACCAAAGCAAACATCATCCCAACTCTTCAACGCCACCACCTCTTGTCGGGCGGAAAGTCAGCCCAATAGCCAAGCATAGCAACCGGCAATGAAGATTCCTCTACCAACCCAGCCAGCATTGGTCACGGATATTAGTTCCACCTATTTTCCAACAGGTTCAGAATTTAATGATCGCGGTTCAAACGGTCTAGATTGTTCTTGCACCTCTTCAGACGGTATCGTAGCCTGCTCAGGCTGTCCCTGCATCTCCCTCAGTGGTACAACCAGTAGTTCTCTTGATGGCACCATCGGCACCTCCTGCGGTGGTGCCTCCACCGAATCCAGTTTCGCACTCGGTTCCTCAACTGCCACTATAGTCAGAACCACGTATGCCTCCTCGAAGCTCAGAGAGGAGGCAGACTCACCAGAGCCATCCCAGGGCTTAGCAGCCAGCTGGATGGCGATCTTCTTGTCTGCGATCAGGATATAATTCAACCCCTGATCGTCATTCTCCTTAATATTTCGAGACCTGCACCGTCCGAGATCTTGCCATCGAAAGACGATCCTGGACATTCGATGAGAGGATAGATAAGAAGATCGAGAATGCTCTTAACAATAACTCCTCGGAGCAGTCTTACAAGGGGTTTAATAGTGAGCCACCCTTCGCTCTAAGGATAATGCAGGAGCCACTCTCTCAGCACTTTAAGTTGCCCCAGCTCGAGGTCTATAATGGGACCATCGACCCCATTGATCATCTGGAGACCTTCAAGGTGGCAATGCTCCTCCAGGAAACATCTGATGCCATTCTCTGTCGAGCGTTCCCTCCTACTCTCAAAGGGATGGCTCAACAATGATATTCAAGCTTGAAGCCAGCTTCCATGTACTTCTTTGAAGAGCTATGTCGATTTATTGCTTACTTCATTAGTAATCAATGGCAGCAGAAGCGGTCCGATTACTTCTATACTATTAGATAGAAGGAGGATGAGTCGATCTGCACCTATATTAACCGTTTCAATGCGGTGACCTTGAAAGTCTGTGATCTAGACCAGTCGACCACGATGGCTGTGATGATGGACAGCTTACTAAAGAATGACTTAAAAAATCATTGACTAAGACTTATCCTCGAGATTTTTCGGATATGCTTGTCCGTGCGGAGAAGTACGCCCGCACGAAGGAGGCTTTTGTAGAGGAGACCCCTGCCAATTCTATGGTGGTAGGGTAGAATAAAGGGCATTCTCCAAGGTGAGAAGCGAGAACTCACCAGTGCTTCCAATCCCCATTCTAGAGACAGAGGAATGGGGGCTCCCAAAACTATCGATCTCGAAGTCTTCAGAGAAGGGATCGGCAACCCTCACCTCCTAGGTGTTATACTAACTACACACCTTTGAATATTTTAGGAGGAGGTACTAATGGAGGTATGAGTCGAGCTACTTGAGCCTCTGAAATTATGGACGAAGCCAGAGTGCCACCGTGATCCAAATAAATATTGCTTCTACCATTGGGAGAATGGTCACGACATTGAAGATTGTATTCAGCTCTGAAATGAGATTGAAAGGCTCGTCAGACAAGGAAAGCTAAATCACTTTGTTCGAAGGGCAGCACCTCAACGTCGATATCCGAGAGCTCAACAGTCACATCCTTTGTCTCAGCAACCGTTCCATCTACCTCAACCATAGCCAGTACCGGTGCAGCAGGACAGGCAGAAATAGGGGACAGGCGACAGTGGAAGACCGACCATTCAAAGAGAAATCCATATGATAACTGAGGAGTCATTCAGATTGACGGAATCTCCGAAAGTGAAGAGGTCAAGGCTCGAAGATAGGAGCGAAGATGCCATTATCTTCACCGAGCAGGATATGGAAGGTGTACTTATCCCGCACAATGATGCGGTGGTTGTGACAGCAAATATTGCAGATTTTAATATACACTGTATTTTATTGATAATGAAAGCTAGATTGATATTTTGTATTATTTTATCTTCATCCAAATGGGATTTACACCAGACCAGCTAAATAGATTTGACACCCCGATTCAAGATTTCTTCGAAAGTTTAGTGATTCTCGAGATGATGATTTAGCTTCCTATTGCTATGGGTACTCCACCGCAGAGAAGAACAATCTAAGTTAACTTTCTGATAGTTAAACTTTTCTCGGCCTACAATGCAATCTTTAGCCGTCCAAGCTTATGAACTATAAAGGTCCTTGTATCGAGCTACCACTTGATGGTAAAGTTTCAACTAAGGATGGAGTAGGACAAATCCAAGGCAATTAGGCCATGGCTCGACAATGCTTTACCATCAAGCTTCAAGTAGAAGGCCAGCCAGCCCAAACAGAGGTCCGATCGAAACTTCTAATAGGGTTGGATGCTCGAGATATTTTGATCGAAGAACGTGCCCAGCCAACTGAAGACCTTCTAGATGTTCCTCTAAGGAAAGAGGATCCCAATCGAACGGTGAAGATTGACTCACACCTAGATGAGGTAACCAAGAGTTGACTAATTGCTCTTGTACAGAAGAATACGGATCTTTTGCCTAATCGATCGTGGTCATGCCTGATATAGACCCAGCGGTGATATACCACCACCTGAGGGTAAATCCAATCCGTCGTCCGACGAAGCAGAAGAAGCGGAGCTTTGCCCCGGAGCGCCAGAAGGGCATAGCCAAGGAAGTAGATAAGCTGCTCAATGCTGGCTTTATCAGGGAGGTCATATACCCAGACTGGTTGGCGAATGTTATGCTGGTTAAAAAAGCGAACGAAAGTGGTGCATGTGCATCGACTTTATCGATTTAACAAAATCTATCCTAAAGACAGCTACCCATTGCCTCAGATCGACCAGTTGGTGGATGCTACATCTAGACATGAGCTCCTCGACTTCATGGATGTCTTTACCAATTATAATCAGATCCAGATGGCACCTAAAGATGAGAAAAAAACTGTCTTTGTCACTGATCACGAGCTTTTTTATTATAGGTTGATGCCCTTTGGCCTAAAAAATGCAGGAGCTATCTATCAACGGTTGGTGGATAAGATTTTTAAAGATCAACTTGGCTGCAATATGGAGGTATATGTAGACGACATGCTTGTCAAGGGTCGAGCTTCCCCAAATCATGTTGTTGACCTTCGAGAGACTTTCGACACCCTCCATAAATTTCGAATGAAGCTGAATCCAACGAAGTGTGCCTTCAGGGTTGCTGCTGGCAAATTTTTTGAGTTTATGATCTCGTGAAGAGGCATCGAAGCAAATTCTGAGAAGATCAAGATAGTCTTTGAGATGATGCCACCAAAATCATCGAAAAGGTGCAGCATCTTACTGGCAAGGTCACTTCATTCAATCGCTTTATTCTAGATCGGTCGAGAGGTGCCTCCCTTTCTTTCAGACTCTCAGACAGCTAAAAAACTTTTAGTGGACTGTAGAATGCCAGAAGGTATTTGAAGAATTGAAGCAGTACCTCAGCTCTCCACCATTGCTTTTGAAGTCCCAGCTTGATGAGGAGTTGCTATTATATATCGCTGTTTCTCCAGTGGCGATTAGTTCAGTCTTTGTTTGAGAAGAAGAACGGATTCAGAAGCCCATATACTCACTAGCAAAGTCCTTCATGAAGTAAAATTAGATACTCTAAATTCGAGAAGCTGATTTTTGTATTGATTATCACAGCGAGGAAGCTACGGCCTTATTTTCAAGCTTACACTATAGTACTACTTATGGATCAGTCGATTAAGGCCATTCTCCACCATCCAGACATCTCAGGACGTATTGCAAAGTGGGCTCTGAAACTTACTGAATTGGATGTGCAGTACCATCTGAGGCCTTCCATTAAGATCCAGGTGCTGGTAGACTTGATCCTTCAATGCACCATCCCGGATGGAAAAAGCTCAAAAGCTGCAGAAGTCTTGAAAGCTGGAGAAAGCTCAAGAATTGAAAAGGCAGACATAGGATCTGACCCAGAAGAGCTATGTACACTACATGCCGATGGCTCATCAAATGTGACAGGAGCAGGGGTTGGGCTCATCTTAACTAGTCCTAAAGGAGATGTGGTAGGATACGTTTTGCGCTTCGAATTTTCAGCCACCAACAATGAGGCAGAACATAAAACTCTACTTTCTGATCTCAAAGTGATGAGAGAAGCAGGGGCACAGTATCTAAAAATTTCAGTGACTCCCAACTGGCAGTTGGACAAATCAAGGATGAATACGAGGTCCGAGAGGAGAACATGAAGAAATACCTTCAAAATGTAAAGGACCTAACTTTGATCTTCTTGAGTTTTGATATTCAGTAGATCCCTAGGGCAGATAACGCCAGAGCAGATGTACTATCAAAGTTAGCGGCCTGATTGCCCACTGACTTACAAACAAGGACCTACTTCGAAGTATTGAAAGCTTCGAGCCTCGAGAAACTTCTCATTATCCAACAAGTTGATAAAGAATCCTATTGGATTGATCCTCTACTCAAGTATCTTAGGTTGGGTGAGCTACCACCTGACCGTAAGGAAGCTCGAAAAATAAAGAAGCAGGCCGTTCGCTATGTTCTGTATGATGACAAGTTATATAAGCGATCTTTCTCTCTGCCTCTATTGAAGTGCTTGTGCCCGTTCGAGGCAGATTACACACTATGAAAAGTTCACGAAGAAATCTGCAAAAGTCACTTGGGGGGTAGATTCCTGTTTTATAAAATCTTTCGGCAAGGCTACTACTAGCCCACAATGCAGCAAGATACAGATAACTTTGTTAGGAATTACGACAGGTGCCAATAAAATTTCAATATTCAGCATCAGTCGATGGCACTTCTAACTCCCATCAATGTCCCATGACCATTTGTTTAATGAGAGATAGATATTCTTGGTCCTTTTCCCTCATATTAGGTCAGCGCAAGTTTCTCCTAGTAGCCATCGACTACTTCACAAAGTGGATCGAAGTCGAGCCTTTAGCCCGTATAACCAAGATAAGACTAAAAGATTTTATCTGAAAATCTATCATTTACCGCTATGGTCTTCTCAAAGTACTGATTACGGACAATGACAGATAGTTCAGTGGTGCTCAACTTCATAAATTTTGAAGAAAGTATGGAATAGAGCATCGCTTCACCTCGATGGGCCACCCACAGATAAATGAAGAGGTAGAGGTAATCAACAGAACTCTTCTATAAGACTTGAAGGTCAAAATAGACTGCATGGGGGGGTCATGGATAGATGAGCTTCACCATATGCTGTGGGCTTACCAAACCACTCAGAGGCTCCCAACTGGTGAGACTCCTTTCAACCTCATATTTGGGACTAAAACGGTCATACCTGTAGAAGTTGGGCTCCCATTCCTCAGAGTGGAGGAGTATAATGAAGACACCAACTCAATATAGCTCTAGGCCAATCTTAACCTGATTGAAGAAAATATGGAGAGTGCTGTCGTGAGAATGGCTGCCTATCATCAGAGGGTAGTTAGATACTACAATGCTCAAGTCAAAATCAAGAAGTTTCGAGTTGGCGATATGATGTTACGATGAGCCAAAGTTTCACAGCCCATCGAGTAGGAAAATTATCACCCAATTGGAAAGATCCCTATCAAGTGGATGAGGTAGTATATCCTGGGACCTATCGGTTAAAGCAGCTCGACGGGACTCTACTTCCTAAACGATGAAATTCGGCTAACCTGCACATGTACGATCAATGATGTTGTAACATCTTGCCATTATATATATAAAATTTTAGGTGCATTAATTTATGTTTGCACATGGAAGTGGCATGAGAAGCTTAAAACCCATCCTACAAGCTCTATAAAGATTTCTTTAAGCGAAATCGTATTTGATGAATGAAGGCTAACCAAATAGGACTTTCAGAGGACTAACCTAAAAGGACCCTCAATTCACAATAAGATCAGAACCATATCCAGCAAGCGAAGGCTAATCCAAAGAACTTTCAGAGGGCTAACCGAAGGATCCTCAATTTACAATCGTGAGTAGAGCAAAAATACCACTCGCACGTCAACGAGTAGAGCAAAAATATTACTCACAAGATGAGTAGAACAAAAATGCCGCTCACAAGATGAGCAGAGCAAAAATACCACTTACAAGAAGAGTAGAGCAAAAATATCGCTCGCATATCGATGAGCAGAGCAAAAATACTGCTCATAAAATGAGTAGAGCAAAAATACCACTCACAAGATGAACAGAGCAAAAATGCCGCTCATAAAAAGAGCAAAATAAAAATGTCACTCGAACATCAATGAGCCAAACAAAAATACCGCACACAAGATAAGTAGAGCAAAAATATCGTTCATAGAAAGAGCAGAGAAAAAATACCGCTCGCATGTCAATAAGCAAAGCAAAAAGCAGCTCGCATCAACGAGCAGAACAAAGAAGTTGTTCGGATAGTTGTCTTCGATCGATTTTGACCTGGGAAGTCTTTTGATCAGGACTGTTGTCATCGAGGCTCCTCTACTCGGGATGGTTTGGCTCTGGTTTCATGATAAAGCTCGGTCTTTTAAATTAGTATGGATTCATCTAAATCCCTAAGATCAGAATTGCGCTATATATCTTATTGGTTGGGACAACTCTAAGTTCCTTAAGTCAGGGTTAGCCTCTGCGTGTTGAGTAAAAGATACGCAAGCATAAATAAACTGCAAATGCCAAGAAGGATAATTTCTTTCCATTCAAATATTTGCAAGAAAAAGATGATGTCTGAAGTGCCACCTTACAAAAAAAATGAAAAGAAAGAAAAGAAAGAAGATGAGGAGGTTCAGTCCTCATCTGATGAGAAGGCCCCCACCTCTTCATCGCTGTTCCCAGGCGGAGTAATTGAAACTTTAGATACAGCATTATCTGCAGCAAGCAAACTTTACAACCCTCGAAACTGAGGATAAAAGTGGTGGCAGCAATGTCGATAGCCTCCTCGAACTCCGTAGAGATCCGAAACTCCTCGACATAGTGCGTTCAGACATCGAGCACAATCCATCTAAACTGTGTATGTCCACTCTCAGAAGGCAGCAGGTCCCAAGAGTTGGAGGGCACCCTATGAGAGGAAGACGGTCCAACGTGCCTAGTCCTTGCTCTCCCCCAGATTGCTCTCACAGAGGACCTCCGCTCCTTTACCCTAGCCTTAATTGCTGATAAAGGTGGATACAAAGGTGGTGCCATCATGACGAAGGGGAAAAAAGTTTCTACAAGGAGAGAAAGATGAAAGGTAGGGTTCAACTAGCCTTCGGCCTCTATTTATAGATGTCAGTGCCTACACCAACCGTCAATTGACAGCCTGAAGGAGTACAGCTCTTTATCAGGCAATAAATGATATATTTTTTCACTACCAGAAATAAATTCGAGTGATGCTTCATGGATCAAAACATGACTACGTGGCATATGCTTACAAGCCCTACATCTTTTTTTAGATGTTATCTTATCGAAAGTGTCTGCAGGTGTCGTTCTCCATGACTACTCGTATTAAAAAGTGCGAGGCAAAGATGCCGTCCAAATAATAGCCCCCGATCGGCATGAGTGAGCAGTTGCCTTCGGTCGACCTAAGTCTCAGTAGTCTTTAATCAATCCGAAAGAGCACGATCAGCCATCAAAGAAAATCTTTGCGCAAGCTAGCACTCTCGAGAAGATCGATCAGCATCAGATCCTCGAGTAGACTTTTCGTAGAGATCGGACATCCTGTGCGGCTACGAGCATCTAGAAAGAATATTTTACCATATTATCAGTAGTGACGATCGTCTACCCACACTTTGGTAAGAGATCTAATCTCAGTAAATAAGATCTATTTATATGATATGCTTTTGTAAATGTGATCTACCTGATTATTGATATGATCAATAACATTTAAATCAGATTATGCATAAAATTCATGTCATTCGATCCTAAGTAGGTAGTTTTAGATCTGATCTATAGTATAATTTATAGATTAAAATATTTAATCTAGTGTCTTCCGTTAAATTTTTTTAAAATGCATGCTTGAAACCATTGATTTTTTCTTCAATTGGTATCGGAGCATAGTTTTTGTATGATACGAATTTATTATGCATTCAGATCTCATTTCTTATTATTTAGATAATATCTAAATAATTTTCATGCTCTGATCTGATTAGTTATATATTAGATTAGATGATTCAAGTAGTCAAGTACTCAGATTGGGTTTATCACCAGACCGTCCGATCATTGGAGTAAGTAGGGTTTAAAGATCCTCTCTTTTTATTCGATAGAATGCTCTTATGGTATGTAGGGGTGCCAAATGATTAAATTTCATGAAGAAGAATGTGAAAGAAAGAAAATTTATTTTTTACAAATTTTAGATTTTGAAATCCTAAGATTTGTTGTATGTGATACAAATTATATGAAAAGTAATAACATATGATCTTAATGATTAAAATTATTTTAATCATAAAAAATAAAATCTGAAATCATAAAAAAATTAGATGAGATCTAAAAATTATTTATGATTGATTTATTTCAGTTTATGTAAAATTTATCAGATCTAAAATTTTACAATAATTGTTGGTATGTCTGCTGAGCCGACTCAGTTTTGAACTTACTAGACTTAGTCCCCCAATTTTCTACTAAGCCAATCCAGTTGTAGTAAGTGCATGAAATAGATTACTGTTTACTTACAATGAGTTAGCTAAGTTTTAAAACTTTGTCGACCTACTATAGTGAGCCGGCACAGCCCAAAGGTGAGCCAACTAAGTTTCAAATAAATTTTTTTGCATAAAATAATATAAAATATTTATAAATTAAAATTATTTCAAATCTATACTGAAACTCATATTGATTTTACACTTAATTAAGAATTAAGAGTTGAATATTTTAGATCTAAAATTATGAATTAAAGATCTAATGACATTTGCATAAAATATGGATCTATGGGTTAGCTTGATCAGGTCTTCTTGATTGGGTTAGACTTAGGCTAGAATTAAATAGACTAACTAAAAAAATTGATTAAATCTAATAAAAAATTGAATTAGATTAAATCAAAATTTTTTATATCAAATACAATAATTGTAGTTGGTCAAGTCCATATCTTTGATTAGACCAAGTGGACCTGATCGTGGCTCAGTGATCAAGCCTGAGTCTTTAGGCAAATCAAATTGAAACTGATAAACCAATTAATGTCTAAGGTAAGCATGGCATTGTGACCGATGATTTTTAATTGACAATCTGTTTACCAGATCATTTCGATGGTGTCTAAGACAAGCTTTGGCAGACTCTCCCATCGATCTCACTTATCTGGCCAATATGGTCAATCAGCCTTTAATTAGATTGCTCATTGATTCGAGCTAACCCATACTGTATAGGTAAATTAGTATGATTGATTTAGATACCCTTGGATCGGTTTGTCTCTAATCTTCTTTGATCTAATTTGATGAAATAAGTGGGAGAATTTACGACTTGCAGATCAATTTCTTCTCTTTTTCTTAAAATATTTCAACTAAATCTTTAAATTGTTAGGTTCTTAAATAAATAATTATGATAATAACTAGATCATAGTCTCTCATTAAGTTGGATGATAATGGATCCATTAATCTGATAATCATTAGAGGCCCAAAGGTCTGGTGCTTATCTGCTATTGAAATTATCATTCATAATACGATAACTCAATCGTATCTCTCTGATGAGTGGTCAGATTGGTCGATCAAAATCGGGCCTAATCATTCGTTGGTTAGATGCACTGAGTATGGTCATATTAATAGTTGGACCTAACCAGATCTTTCAGTGGAGGCCAAAATCTGCTGAAAAGATTTCTGAGATAAAAATTATTTATTAAAAATTATTTAGAGAAATAATTGGTTAAGAACCTATCTATGGCCGATCAAAGTTGGGCCCGTGTGCAGTCTGTGTGGATTCTAGTACCTACTAAGAAATTAAGATAATTTTTTGAATTTGAGATAGAGGCTATCAATTCATATAAAATAGTGAAAAAATCTTTAGACTAAAGTCTAAATCTTTAGGCTTAATAATTCCTATACTAATTAGATTTTATTTTTTTTATACAGTTATGGCCACTACCTTGTCGCTCCGATCACTATTTGATAGTAATAAGTTGATAGGAATTTCGATAGTTAGTATCGAAAATTGAAGATTATCTTGGAGCACGAATGGATCTTATATGTGCTTACATATCCGGCACTTGAGGAGCCTGCTCCGAACACTCGTAGTGCAATCTGAGATACTTACTTGAAGTCGCTCAACGACCATACCACAGTATGTTATATTATGCGGACTGCGATGAATGACGAGTTCAGCCGCAAGTTCGAGGATGCTCAATTAGAGAAAATATTGTAAGTGTTGAACAAATCCTTCGGCACTTTCAATGATGTTGAGCGGCACAAAGCTAGTTGTGCCGTCTTCAATGCTCGAATGAGGGAAAGAGCGTCGATCACCAATCATGTATTGTACATAATTGAATAGATCGAACGTCTGAGCAATCTTGACTTTTCTTGTATAAAAATTTGAAAAGATAAAATTTTGAACTCCCTCCCAAGTCCTATCTCTCATTTCTCAGTCATTATAAAATGACGAAGTCTGCAGTCAATTATCATGGTTCGCTGGGATTGCTGCAAACTTTTGAGAAGGATCACCAACTCTACAAAGAGATGGTGAATATAGTGAGAGGATCTTCTTTGGTGGGACATCATCTCTTTAAGAAAGAAAAAATAAAATAAAATAAAAAGGTGCAGCATGCTGGGGTCAAACCAAGAAGTCCAAATCGTCCGACCAGAGTCAGATAGAGTGCTTCTACTATAAGAAGCGGGATTATTGGAAGAGAAATTATCCTCTATATGTTGCCTCTCTCGATCCAAACAGATCAAATAAGAAGAAGAAGCAAGCGGTTGCTGGATAAGATAATTATATGATAACACCTTGCAACTTCTCTATCTGTGATACTATAATCAGGGTATTAGATACTAGTAGTCCTATTAATATTTGCAATTT
This sequence comes from Elaeis oleifera, assembly GCA_000441515.1. NCBI lineage: Eukaryota > Viridiplantae > Streptophyta > Magnoliopsida > Arecales > Arecaceae > Elaeis > Elaeis oleifera. The sequence continues at coordinate 1,000,760 of KE504736.1, forward strand.
GTTGCAGAAACTTCAGGTCTGTAGGAGATTTGAAGACGACGAGAGATTCCTAAATATTGAAGATAGAAGATTACTTTCAGTTCTAGCTTTAAAAATTATTAAGCTTGTATTCAATCTTCATGTCATTGTTCTTAGTGATTGTCACTTTTGTCCTAGTTCTTATTGTATAATTTCTGTAGACCTTTTGCCCAAGAGCAGTTATGAAATTTCAATAAAAAATTTTTATGATATCATTTTGAATGATGTTACTATGATGAATAGATAATTAACAATGACATTTACGTTGTATCTCGGCCTAGTGTAATGTACACATCAAACAAACACCCTAAAATAGATAATGTCTCGGATGCCTACCTTTCGAATTGTAGGCCAGGTCATATTAACAAGAACAAAATGAGCAGACTGACTCAAAAGAGAATCTTCAAAATTAATGATTGTGAATCATTGTCAATCTGTGAGTCTTGTCTATTTGATAAGATGATCAAATCATCTTTACTGAAAAAGATGAACGAGCCAGCAAAGTTCTAAGTCTCGTATATACTGATGTATGTAGACCCATGAACATAAGTGTCAGAGGTGGGTATTACTACTTTATTACGTTCACTGATGCTCTATCTAGATATGGGTACATCTGCTTAATGAATCACAGGTCTGAATCATTTGAAATGTTCAAATGCTTCCAAATGAGGTAGAGAATAAATTGAAAAGAGTATTAAAACTCTTCGATCTGATCGAGGGGTGAATACCTCTCCAGTGAGTTTTTGATATATCCAAAAGAGAATAGAATTCTTTCGTAATGAATCTCTCCTAGGACACCACACATAATGGTGTATCTGGAAGGAGAAATCGAACCTGTTGAATATGGTTCGATCCATGATAGACTTTGCTAGTCTATCGATCTTCTTTGAAATATGCTCTCGAGTCAGCTTGTTATGTACTTAATAGGATTCCGAGTAAGTCTAAATAAAATACCATATGAGATAACATATAAGCCAGTACTCTCACATCTTAGGGTTTAAGGGTGTCCAGCTTATATCAAATGTTTAATAACAGATAACATCGGATCTAGATCTGACAAATATCTTTTATTGGGTACCCAAAGAAACTAAGGAATATTATTTATATTTATTGATGAACAAAAGGTATTCATCAGCTTTAAGATAATTTTTTATAAAGAAGTTCCTTAAAGAAGAAACTAATACCTCAAAGGTTGAACTTGATGAAGTTCGACAGATAGAAGAACCGATATAATCTATTGAACCTACAAAACTAGAGTTAATTAGATCAAACACTGAGCTCATTGTAGATGCATTATTGAGGAGATCCGATAGAGTATCGTGTCAGCCAGACAAATACTACAGTTTTTTGGTCCAGAACGGTGATCTTGTTGAACTCGATGAGAATAATAAGGATTCAATTACCTACATAGATGCAATATAGAGATTCGATTCTGATAAATAGCTTGAGGCCATGAAGTCCAAAATAAAGTCCATGCAGATCAATAATATATGGACATTAGTTGATCCACTTGAAGAGATAAAATTCATGGGTGTAAGTGAATTTCAAAGAAAAAGGATGCAGACGTGAAGGTGGAGACCTATAAAGTCCATCTGATTATCAAGAGATGTCATCAACATTATGGTATTGATTATGACGGGATATTTTTTCCTGTGACAATTCTCACATCTATTGGATTATGCTTGCGATAGTGGTACATCTAGACTATAAAATCTGACAAGTGGATGTAAAAACTACTTTTTTGAATGGAGAACTGGAAGAAGAGGTGTATATGATACAACCTGAAGGGTTCACATCTACATATGAGTCTAAGGTGTGCAAGTTATAGAGAGTCATTTATAGATTGAAGCAGACATCTAGGAGTTGAAACATACGTTTTGATAAAATGATCAGAACGTATGGCTTCATTAAGAACAGAGAAGAACCTGTATTTACAAATGGATAAATGGTTCTATAATTATATTTCTTATTTTGTATGTGGATAATATTCTCTTAATCGAGAATGACATCCCTGTATTACAGAAAATAAAGGTTTGACTGTCATCTCAATTCTCCATGAAGAATTTGGGAGAAGCATCCTACATCCTCAGGATGAATATTTATAGAGATAGATCTAAGAGGTTGCTTAGATTGTCCCAATCCATATATATAGACACCGTGCTGAAATGGTTCAGTATGGAGAATTGCAAGAAAGGCTATCTTCCGATAGACCATAAAATTTTTTTTTGAAGAGAGATTGTCCGACAACCCCTCAAGAAAGAGAGCGTATGAATAAAATCTCATATGCTTCGACAGCAGGATCTATAATGTACGTCATGACATATATGAGATCGGATGTTGCCTACTTGCTCGGGGTAGTGAGCAGGTATCAGTTTGATCCGAGTGAAAATCACTGAAAGGTTGTAAAAATCATTCTTAAGTATTTGAAAAATACTAAGGACCAGTGACTTATTTATGAGAAATCTGATTTGAAATTTATGGGATTTATAGATTTCAACTTTCAATCAGATCACGATGATAGCAAGAGCATGTCATAATACATCTTTATCCTGAACGGTGGAGCGATCTGCTGGAAAAATTTCAAGTAACATATTGTGACTGATTTAGTTGTGAGGTAGAGTATATCACGATATCTGATGCTGCCAAAAAAATTATATAGTTGTGAAAGTTCATCGACGAGCTTAGAGTGACACCCTCCATTGATGGTCCTATCCTGTTGTACTGCAACAGCACTGGAGCCATTGCTCAAGCAAAAGAACCAAAGTTTCATCAATATACCAAGCATATCCTATGCCACTACCATCTTGTCTGAGAGATTGTGAATCAAGATAACATCGAGCTTCAGAAGATTGACAGAAAGAAGAACCTGACTGATCCATTCATTAAAGCCCTTAGTGTCCAGGAGTTCGATGATCACAAGTCGAAGATGGGTATACGATATCGTACCGATTGACTTTAGTCCAAGTGAAAGTTGTTGGAATTGTATCCCAAAATCAATCGTCAGTCTGTTGACGGTTATACTTATGTATGTAAATTATATATAAATTATTATTAATAAAGTTATTAATTTTTCATCACAAATTGTGCATCTTCTTTTATGAACTCCTGTGTTGTGATGAAATCTTAGGACTATTTAATCGATAAAAAAAATTTATCATTTAGTCCTTAAAAGTATTCACGACCAAATGATATACTATTACTAGAATAATAGCTTTATCAAGTGTAGATCGTTGTGTGCTATATGAGTTAGTTGTCCTCTTAACCAAGGAGTGTGAAGACATTGGTATGGTATGCAGGTGAGATGTGGAAGTACATCTCACTGAACATGATCCAACTACAGAGCACTCTACTGTCAAGAGTAGCTCATGAAGGATATAGGTATAAGTGTGCCTCCGACTTGAGATCACCACGGTGACTTGCAAGCAACTCACTGTGCTTTGGTACTGGACTACCTGAATTTTAATTCAGTGATGAAAGATTTTTGAGCACAGTCAAGTACTTACGAAGTCGGTGTGTGAGTCAAGATGGGATTGACCACTCCTGATTTTAGGAGTTAGTGCTACATTGTATTTCAATTCAGCTAAACTTTGATCAGAGTAGTCCTTATGAGGAGTCACAAGATTTATGAGATTGAGATATATTATAAATGCACTAATTAAGAGTTGATAATTTAACTCTGAGTCATCCTAAATACTGAGGGTCAAAGAGATAAATTATACGATAACCATAGTTCAGAATTCTTGAATGTTGCTTTGCAATCATTCGGTCTCTCCGGACATCAGAAACTATTGCTAAATGGTCATATAGATTAGTACAAAAATTTATTCTAACACTATCAGCTTAGATTTGAACCTATGGGATCACACTCAAATGAAGTTTCTAACTGATCAAATGGCTGATCGATGATTGAGAATCGTTCAAGGGTATAACTGTCAATATGATTGATGGCTAACCTTATGTAAAATTATAATAAATTAATTCGTTAAAAGTTAATAAATTATTGAAAGATTAATTAGCAATTAGATTGCTGATTAGCTCAATTTGATTGAGTAATATAGTTTGGATCAAGTCTAATTGAATTTGATTCAATTAGATTTGATCCGATTAGGTTATAAGATGACTTAATCGCTAAGGATGTTTGATTTCTGATTGGATCAAGACTTGGATTCGATTAAATTCTGATTTGATTAGGATTTAATCAAATTAATTTAGTACCTAATTAGATTAGATTTATATTATCTAATTGGATCTAATCTAATTTGATTAGGATGAAGATCTAAATAGATAAACTCTAAAGTCCAATTTTGATTGGACTCATCCTTTCATGCGACACCCTTTACCCACGCCATCTATCTCAACGCAAATTCAGAATTTGCATGAGAAACATCATGCCAAAAGTCTTTTTATCAACCCATCTCAATGCCCCAAAGGATAAGGATTAAGTGGTTAAGGGTTTGAATTCAAAATAGTTTGAATTTGAACTAAAACTACCTAGATCTTTATCCTTATATACCTATCCGCGCCTACCTTAAGAAGGGCTAAATTTTGTGCGACAAAATTCAGATACTTTTCACCATAAGATAATTTAAGAAGTGGGGCGTAAGGTCTTGGGGTGAGAAGCCTTCTTTGGCATGTGAGATTAGAAGAGATCTGACTCTTCTTGGGTGAGAGACCTAGAATCTGTTCTAAGATTTGGGTGAGAGAAAATAAAAAGAGAAGGAGAGTTCTCCTCCTTCTTTCCACAAAACCTTCATCCTCCTCAACATCCTTTACATCTTTTGAAAGTGTTTGTGAGATCCAAAGGAGCATGATCAGCCATCAAAGAAAGTCTTTGCACAAGCTAGCACTCCTAAGAAGACCGATCAGTATTAGATCTTCAACTAGATTTTTTGTAGAGGCCAGACACTTTATGTGACTGTGAGCATCTAGGAAGAATCTCTTTATCATATTTATCAGCAACGACGATCATCTACCTGCGCTCTAGTAAGAGTTCTGATCTCAGTAGATAAGACCTACTCACAT
>KE504736.1:1015923-1027240 GCA_000441515.1 Elaeis oleifera
AATTAAAAAATTTAAATATCAATTATATGAAAAATTCTTTTGATACTTTTTTGAATTTCTAAGTGTTGAAAAAAGTTAATTTTCTCTTTAAATTATATAATGATATAAAAAAATATTTAACCACTTTTTTTAATTGTTAAGTTGAGTAAAGAAGATTTAGATATTTTTTAACATATAAAATATTTTTTAGATGCTATGTTAATTATTATGAATCATAAAATATTATGTAACAATATGAGTATTATACTCTATGTGGATTCTTTTTACAAAATATTCATGTGTTAATGAACTTTATTTGTTTATGATCTTAAACCATTTATTAGTTCTATTTTTTGAAAAAAACATATTTAATAACACAAATTCAATTATGAAATTTTTCAAGCACCGTGCATCGCCGGGTGTCATGCTAGTTAGTTATAAGAGGACAATAGAAAGGAGGAGGAGAGTTTTGATCCCTATAGGGCGGCGGGCCAGTTTTGGAAAAAGTATGGGAGTGATAGAGAGGATGAAGTTGGTTTTGTCTTATCCGTTGGAGATGGATAACCATTTATTCTTGGGATATATCCGTTATGTATGTGTAAAGTAGATAAACTTAGTATTCGGCGTACCTGATGTCAGATTTAGCCGAAGTGTAATGGCGATGCCGTATCAGGCATCTTCCTTCAAGAATCAATTTAAAATTCCCAACAACCGCCGCTCTTCGTTGCTGAAGAGCGATGCGTTCGATCATCCCAATCACGTCCCTCCATGCAGTACGATCGGGCGTGGACGGATGTGATTCAGCGTGGTAGCGCAGCCGAGAACGCCCAACACGACGTGCGGCTGGGCCCCTTTTGACGCGCCGCGCCAGCGTGGCAGTGCTGCATGAGCAACACCAGATGCCGGCCTATCGACCGAACACGTGTCTGTTGGTGATTTGACCGGGGGTGGGAACGATTTAGGGCTCGACGCCTCTTCGGCCGAAGAAACTGAAACAAGCGAGGCCGACCGGGCAGCGAAGTAGATCGAAGAAAAACAAGAAAAGAGTCCGAGGGTTCCCTTTCGGAGGAGGGAAGGTGGGATTTTCGTTCTCTTCATTCATTGATTTCAACGGTTTCTTCGATTTATTTTATTTCCGTGCATGGATCGATCCGATCGGACGTTATTGAGTCTTGATTTCGTCTTAGGCTTGGAAGATTCGATCTTATATTTGTTTCTATGTTTTGTATTACAAAGTTTCTTTTGATCGTGTTGTCCTCTTAGCATTTCCAGGGTTTGATGATTTTCTCTTTATTTTTGAGGAAAAAAAGAGGAATTTATGCATCGACCGTGTTAAATTTTGGAAAATCTGATGATATTTTGTGTTCATCGGAGGAAGTTGAAAGATTATAAAAGAAAAGGAATAAATAGAAAATAAGTAAAAGAAAATCGAATACTTGTTCACATTACATCTCTCCTTTTCCTCTAATTTTATCATTATTTTATATTTTGTCCACCAAAGATAATTTACTATATATCTATATTACTTTCCTTTTAATTAAAATTCCATTGGTAGATCAGAATGAGATTTGAACATATTTGAAACTAGATTTTTGCCGTACATCTCTCTCGCTCACGCCCTTTTCCAACTCGATAGATCAGGATGGAAGGGGGCATGCACGCGAAAAGTGGGGAAGGATCTTTTATCGGTTCACTTCTTTTAATCTTAAGAAAGAATCACCAGAATCGGGGTGAGGACGTGAGTTTGATCTGGATCTGGTATACCTGCAGAGTTTAGGAGACAAAATTACGATGTCGCCGGCCGAATCGTCCCGTGAAGAGAATGTCTACATGGCCAAGCTGGCCGAGCAGGCCGAGCGGTACGAGGAGATGGTGGAGTTCATGGAGAAGGTCGTGAAGACGGTCGACGTGGAGGAGCTGACCGTCGAGGAGCGCAACCTCCTCTCCGTGGCTTACAAGAATGTGATTGGTGCTCGCCGGGCTTCGTGGCGCATCATCTCCTCCATCGAGCAGAAGGAGGAGAGCCGTGGGAATGAGGACCGTGTCACCTTGATCAAGGAGTACCGCGGCAAGATTGAGGCTGAGCTTAGCAAGATCTGTGATGGGATCCTGAAACTGCTTGAATCCCACCTCATCCCCTCGGCCACTGCTGTGGAATCCAAGGTGTTCTACCTTAAGATGAAGGGGGATTACCACAGGTCTGTTGAAATCATTTGACTGATGTTTGTAAAAGGAAATTGTAAGAAAGGGTATTGCTTTTCATCATTGGATTATAATCTTATTCTGATGTTGCAGGTACCTTGCGGAGTTTAAAACTGGTGCTGAGAGGAAAGAAGCAGCTGAGAGCACACTGTTGGCATACAAATCTGCTCAGGTGGGTCCTTTTGTTCAGATTTGCCATGTTAGTCCATTTGATGATAATTTGATGCCTGTTCGCTTTCTTACTGTTTTCCTTGTAGGGCATGCTATAAGAACAAAGATCTTCTTATTGCATCAAATCTCTGGGTCCTATATTTTCCTTTTATTATGGAATTTTCGTTTGATTGCTATTTCTTTTTTTTGCATGCTTAATGTAGCTGAAAGGTCTTTTGTGATGTTGCTGAATGAGTTTGTATGCTGTTTGCTTTTCCTGGGTTCCAGTTGCCCATCTTTAAGTTTGCTGTAGTTTGTGATTTTTGCTATATTGTATCTCAAATCCTGACATTAGATGGATTAATAGGATATTGCACTGGCTGAATTGGCTCCGACTCATCCAATAAGGCTTGGGCTTGCACTCAATTTCTCAGTGTTTTATTATGAGATCCTGAACTCGCCAGACCGTGCTTGCAGTCTTGCAAAACAGGTTTGTTTCTGTACTTCTTTATTAATGATTTTTCATTGTTCAATTGATAATAGACAATCTTCACTCTTATGCTTGAGCTGTTTGGCTGGGAAAGTTGCATGTTTATTTGTGCATCTTAAGCATTATTAAAGGCTGCATCTTTTGGGACTTTAATTGCATGCTGTATAGAATACAACTTTAATTACACAATGTATGGAACACATTGTTCTGTGCGACTAAGCATTTAATGCTTGTACAGAGATTGCACCAAAATAACATGAATGCTGCACTAGGCTTTGCTAGGCATATTTTTGCAGTTTGATGCATCTTGGTTAAGTGCTTTTAGTGTACACTGAAATCATGAGAATCCCTATAATAAACTTGATCTGAAGTTGAATGTTATATGTTATGTTCATTCCTAAACAGTCTGACCAGTTGATAGGTATTGCTGGCTGTGAGCCTTGATTGAAGTAATCTTACCACAACACTTCCATTACATGCAGTTCTATATATTTTCTGTCCATATACATTTTTCAGATGTTACTTTTAATGGAATATATAATTGCCTATGCAAGTTCACCTCGTAGAAGCACATTTGCGCATGTGTCTGTGCTCAAGTCAAGAACACAGACACAGACACACATATATATACATAGCTGCATGTATTTATTACAAAAATATATATTACATACATAATTGCGATGTGCATAAAATTTGATGCATGTACTAATGTATTCACATGTATGTATACTCGTACATGAATACCAATATGCAGTTACAACATGGTATGATATCGTTGTAAAGAATATGTTGTGTTCTTTCCATACTCTTTCTTCTAAGTTAAATCTGGTTTAAAGCTGATGTTTTGATTTATATATTAGATAGTCATTTGTGCAATGACAGCTTGGTGTCATAGCATGATTGTATACCTTGTTCAGGAGAAAGTATTTGAAGGGAGAGAGGATAAGCATACAATGCTTTAGAAATCAAGTCTAATGACTTCAAAATTTGGTTGCACCTTTTCCTTTTTAAGATCAATAATAAAGTTTATCATTTTCTATTCTGATAAGTAGTCTGAATATATTAAAATTAAAATGACCGATTTGAGTTGAGTTAACTGGCCACCTATGATTGGTGGGAGTTTTTGGTGCTTCGTATTTTCCGACACTTGCACATCATAATATTTCTTAGCACTTGAAAGAATAATGTATTCTACACACTTGAGAAATAGTTTTGGCACATTTAGGCTTATGACAGAGAAACTTGTATCCCCTAGAGTGCTAAAGAACATTAGTCAAAAGTTTGTGGATGCTAATAGAGAGTTCTTGCATCTTTTTTCCCATTTACTTGAAATGGAACTTGTTAGCAAGAAATATCAGACTAAGGTTTGCTTTTCTGGTGGATGTACCATACTGTGCTGGTATGCAGTCGTGTATGCATCAACATTTGGATCATTTCGCTGTCTTGTACTGTATTGCATACTAACACTATATTAGAATGGTACAGATATGGGGTCCGGTGCGAGGATGGTGAACCTTGTATCGGACTATTCAATAGAATTTAATTCTTCAATCTTTATATCCATCCTTTTCTAGAAATGTTGCTTGTCTTTTTTGGAAAAAAATAGGTCACTGTTGGAAGTTGCTGGCTGTAGGATAACATTGCTGGCTGCAGAAGCAAAAAAAATTGTTCATGATTTAGAAGTTAAGATTAGAATGAGAGATGAAAGATAAACAAGAAAATTGAGGAGCAGAAAGGATCCATGGGCAACATGCTACGGATATAGAATAAGATTCTTAGGATAGACCCATGCTTCATAAGACTATTTTTGGTTCTAGCAGGTTGCAGTGGTAGGCTACCACGCTTTTGTTTTGTTCCCCTTTGTTTTAATTTAATTGGTGTTTCATGTTTTGTCTAGAAAGTGGGGATGTTAAGAGTTCTCCTGGTAGAGAGCATGCATGGGGGAGGGTTCGGTTATTTGGCTAGAGCTTTAGTTTTGGGGCTCGAAATATTTGGTCAAAATGCTAGAGTTCTCCTGGTAGAGAGTGAGCAAGTATAATTTCTTTGTAGATCATCTACTAGAGCTGGGCCATGGTAATATTTGGTCAACTTGGGCCCTGTCTGAGATTTAATTGGTTGTAGAACAGGCCTGGCCAAATCTGACCTTCTAGGATGGAAAGCCAAACATGTTCATAGACGATTATTGAGATGGCAGGTAGAGCAGATTTTGTCAGGCTCTAGTTAGGAGGTTTTGGGAGGGAACAACTATGAGTTTGAAATGGGTCTGTAATGCATTGGTTGCTGAACTTAGCTGGTAAATCAGAGAACTAGATATCACTATTGAGAGATCAGTTTTGTAACTTTTGACCCTAATCAAGTAAATCAGCTGGCTTACTATAAGATTCCTATAATCAAGCTACTGGTTGACAACTCTGGCCTTATTACAATTTTAATATAGGAGGAGACATAGGTGTTTGACTAATGTGCATACTTTGTGTTATTATATTATTTATTACACATGAGCTGGGCCATGTGAGGGCTAGTTTAAAATCCTAGACCCAATCTGAAATAGCTTCAGGTTTAGAGTTCTAACTTGGCCTGATCCACTGGGCCAAAAATGGCCTGCCCTGATATCTTTTTCAGGCTGGCCTGATGGGCCAGCCCTGCCCAGTTTCCTCAGTCTTATTTCCTGATGCTTAATCTTTAAGTTGTGATCTAGATGGAACTGATGGATAATCTCCACGGGATTTGCCCAACATGGCAAACAAACTTGCTCAGTTCTTGACCAAATTGATGCTATATTCTGGAGACATTTATCAGACAGGACCTAGGCCTCGATTGGCTTACTCCATGCTGTATATAAACTTAATGAAGTACTTATTTCTAAGTCATACTGTATGTAAATCGAACTTTTTATTGAGTCATTCTGAAGATAGCTGCATACATCATCTTAGCTTCAATTGCTAATCTTAAGTTGCAAAGTCTTTGAGTTGATGTGCGGTAATGTGCAATAGCTGTAAGACAGAATAAAGATCTCCATTTTCACTATCTTAAATTATATTACATTGATGTGCCTTGTGTTAATCATCATGCATATAATGAAGGTCCTACTAACTAAGCGGCTTGTTGCATTCAAAAAATACTAACCAGGCAGCTTGTTTATGTTGCAAAAGGAAGTGATTTCTATATTATATTTTCTCCATCAGTTGTTTCATTTAAGGTTATACAGTAACAATTCTGTCTGTCTCAAATCATTTATTAATTGCTTCAGTCTGCTTCGATTTGTCTTGTTGATACGTTTTTCCTTAACTTTTAATCTCATGTTGATCACAAGGCACATCCTTCCTTGCATTGCCTGAACCTTGTACTTCTGTTGGATCACAGGCTTTTGATGAGGCCATTTCAGAGCTTGACTCTTTGGGTGAGGAGTCTTACAAGGACAGCACATTGATCATGCAGCTTCTCCGAGACAACTTGACACTGTGGACCTCTGATATCACAGTATGCCCCTCCCTCCTGAGCTGATGATATTGTAAATTCATTTTGTTCATTTTACCATCTTTTTGGTCTTTTGCCTGTCAGGAGGACGGAGGTGATGAGATCAAGGAAGCTCCCAAACGGGAATCAGGGGATGGGCAGTGATGAGAAATCAGATGTCTGGCCTATGCTTCTACCTTGTGCCCTGGAATTGGTGTTTTTAATCCTAGATGTAGCGAAAATTCATGTGCTTGCAGATTGTTACCCTTTTTACTGCTGTGGTGTGTGGATGAACCTCCTATCTATCTTATAGATGTTTTATGGTTGGATTGTTCTAGCCTGTTAGTGTTTCATTATATTTTCTTTATTTCACAATAGTGGAAGATTTAAAGCTAGCAGATGTTAAACAAGGTACAATCGAATCAATAGCTTGGTGTTACAATACCATCGTGGAAACGCTATTTGACCAAAATCTAAAGTAGCATCTGTTAGTTTGGTGTTCTTTACCATTGAGGTTTCAGAAAATATTTCATTCAATACATAACATGGGACAGGATTGTGAATTGTGACGGCCCTCGTGGGGAACTGTCTGCGGTTGACGTGTTACTATATTTTCTGTGAGGTAAGGATGATGTTGGATGTCTAATGATTCCTTCCATTTCCTTATGAGGGTCTTTTTCAGTGGTGCGTTCTGAGGTTTTATGCAAGCCTAGAGGTGAAGCTGGATGATAGAAGGTTCCGGTGGCATGCTAGGATTCTGCTTGTCGGTCCCCAAATCGTATAAACACTAGTCCTTGTACCGGGTTCAGTTCCGAGGGTAACGTAGTTCGATATAACCTGGTGATATTGCTCGGTTCCAACATTCTTTTTTTTTTTTGGGTAAAGGCTGTCTTATTGGGGTAAGACTGGATCTAGCACGTAGATCCCTCGGTATAGGCTGGGAAAAGGTCAACTCTAGAAATTAGATTTGTTTTCTACCGTTTGAGTTTAAAGGAGTTTATCTAAAAATTTTAAGTCTCATCCAAATAAGTTCATTTTTCTTGAGTTAATCTCAGAATTTCAGTGGCGGGTCGAAACAATAATTGTTAAATATTGTAAAATTTATTAAAATTTTGAAAGTTCATAAATCTTGATATGTTTTACCATTCCTAATGCCTAGGTATCCGGGAAGAAGTGTCTTATATGATTGGATGTCCTTTCAACTAGTATAAGATTAATAAGCAAATAGCACTTAGAAATGCCTTCATGTCTCGTTCTTTTGGAACCTGTCCTCAAAAGAATTTGCACCTCTCTAAAATAAATTATATTATCTTATTCGGAGAAAGTTTCATACAAGAATTATTTAAATGGCATTCAACATTTCGTTGTTGGCCATTATGCCAATTTGAGAGAAGCTAGAGAGAGAGAGAAAGCAGGGTTTAGTTAAGAGCTGTGCAATTTTAGATGGCTATCAAGAAGGGTTTAGTTAAGAGCTGTGCAATTCTAGATGGCTATCATGTCATCCGGTCATGAAGGCGGATAGTTATCAAATGAGATGGATATTGCATACCATACATGATGTATTTTGCATATTGTATACCGGATCATATTTGATTGATGTCTATCTGTATCATCAAGTAATGTGGCGGGCATTGAGGGTCATGTAGCTTTCTATTGTACAAAATGCACAGTGTAGTGAATCCAAGGTGGAAAGATTTGGGAGAAAGAAAGAGGTCCAAGAGACATCGATTTTATACGCATACACAAAAACTTCTTTGTTGAGATGAAAATGCAGCAAAGGTCGTCAGGCATCTGTTTGGATATGGTTTATCTTTAAGCCAAAAATTAAAATTTTAACTTAAAGCTATGCTTTGAGGTTAAAAGTATTTTTTTGGAGGCAAAGCAATTTTTACCGATAGAAACATTTTGCTATTAAGATCTAAAAGTTGTTCTGAAGTTATAAAAATAATTTATTATGTATTTGATTAGTAAATTTAAAATTATTTTATATAACAAAAGATCAAAAAATAAAAAATATTTAAATGATTCTAAAGTTATCTAAATATAAGATAATAAATAGTATGATCTAAATAAATTTAATAAAATTATATAATATAATTTTTTGTATATAGTTAATATTAAAAATAAACTAAACAATTTGGTCAATCCATCTGTGGCCATCCAACGGATGAACGGGCCCTTCTTCAATCTTCGGCAGGACTGAAGAGGATCCAAACCCTTATGCACTTCGGAGTTCGGACCATGGGCAACCGAACCGACGTCATTCAAAAGAAGTACTATGGATCCGGTAGCACGTCTGGCATCGAGACTGCTCTGCTTATCCGGGCGCGATCTTGGGCGAAACCATTCCTCCGCGGAAAAAAAAACAAGAAATAAACGGAATAATCTTCCCTTCTTCTCCCGTTATAACGGTCTCGGCCAACCAACAAAGCTAATCAAAGGAAAGAAGCGAGAGAGCGGGAAAGCGAGTCGCAGATCGCATTCTTGCCCCATCCATGGAGGCGAACCAGCCGGGATCCGAGAGAGACAAAGGGAGCTTGCCGTCCCCATCGCCGTCGTCTGTAGCTTCTGGAGAGGTATTTCTGTCGCCTTCTCTCCTTCGATCTCGTTCTTTCTCGTTATTGTTTCTCGGATCTTTAGCGGCGATGTGTTGCTGAGAGGGCCTTCTTGGAATCGAAGGAGAGTCGGAATGTGGGACGATTTCAATTAGAACTGTAAATTTCGCGAATTAAACGCATTTATTGCGAGGCAGGGTATGGAATGAATCTAACTTCGAGATAGGATTCAGGACAATTCTCCTGGTTCGTTTCTTGGCCCTTGAATTGGGGTGTCGGAGTCTTTTGAGGTTTTGTAATTGTCAGGGTTCTGGATCTTGTTTTTAGGAGGAAAACTATCAGGGATTACCTATTAGACAACCGAAGTTATGTACTCCCTTAGTTTGAGTATAAACTTGAAATCTTTCTTGGATCCGGGTGATTGTAATTGTATTTTACTGATGCAACGATGGGCTCTGTTGAACGGCCTTGTTGTGATCCAATGATCTCCACTGCTGAGGTTTATCTCATGGCTACAGCCAGTGCAGCACTACAATTTTGTTTCAAGAGCTACAAAGTCCTGTCGCATAATTTGAAGTAGAAGAGACTGAAAAGTGTATTGAAAATTTGTTTGTGCTTCGTGCTTTCATGGAAACTTTTTTATCTTTATCTTTCTTCTTTATTTTTTCTCAATTTATAAGCTTCAACCGTGAGTGCTTCAATGTCTACTCTGTTGAAAGGTGCTCCAAACCTTGATATTGATTTCACATGGGAAATAACATTGCCACCAGTCCCCTTTCGTATACTAGGAGAATTCTTCAGTGTCGGACCCCTAAGTGGGTATTAAGAAAGCCTGTAATATCATGCATGCATGTGTGCTTACCTGTATGAGCATATTTATGTGGTGGTGGTTATCATAGTATTATGTTTAAACTTTCATTTATGATTTTGACGTACATATTGTCTTTTTGTTGCTTCTTGCTTTCTACATCATGAACCAGACAACTTTGTTTAATTGGTTGAGTTAATTATCTTTCTGTTATGGCAAGTTATATGGGCGTATGCCTTTTTCTATGTGACCATTCATAAACAAATGCAAAAGTTGTAGTGCAGTTTTTTTCCCTCTTAATTGTTTAGTAAAAGCTAAAAGAGGGCATCTTTTTATTCCCAAAGATCTTTTTGGAGATATTTTTTTCATTGTGTAAGTGCACGGACAGAGCTAGGATCGTTCTTGTGGGAGACCAGGAAACATGAGACATTCATATGATGGGTTTCTAGCAAGGAGAAATCTTGCATGTTGGCATACTAGATCTCAAAGGTTCATGTTCATATTTTACTAGCTCTAGATGTTTGGACCTGACTTATTCTTCTGGCACATCACTTCTCTTTTCTCTAGTCTAATCCTTCAATGTATTAGGAGCTTACCATTCCATAGTATCAATAGCAAAGCATCAATTCATACTAAAGTTGTGGTGAAGGAAAAGGGAAGTCAATAAGGTTTGCCATGGTTGTTTCTGAATACTGCAACAATGGAGAAATTTATGAATTGTCAATAAGATTGAGACATATATGGCCCTTACCAAATACCATATTTCATTGTTGAATGAAAATTTGCAGACACTAAATCATATCCATCACATGTAGGAAAATTTAAGAAAAGGTAATCTCTCTCTCCTTTTAAAAAGGTATATTCTGTGTTGACCCTTAGTCCAGCTAGCAGTAGAGATACTGTTGTTTCAAATCTTTGGGAAATGGGAGCAATTTCCTTTATGGAGGTATTTTTTATATTATTTTAGTTAGTAGGTTACAACTTACAAGACTTTCCTTGATGGTATTACTTACCATGTATAGTGGGATTTGAGGATGATATGAAAAAAGTTGACAAGGCGATTATATTGTGAAAACTAGCATCTTTGCGTTATCTTAAGGAGGGTGCCATATTTCCAGGTAAGGCTCTTGCTATTTAGCCTTAGCAAGATCAAAGACTTTAGAAATTTGCAATGGGAACTTAGCTATTGTAACCAAGAAATATGACATTACATAATTAGGATGATTATTTAATCATTAAGGTCGTGGGCATGTATCAAAAATTACTTATTTGTCAATTTTATTTAATTTGGACCTAGGCTACTATGTGCATGATTGCATTCAAAATTGAATAAACAGATACCAAATTCAGGTCGAGAGTAGTTTACACACCTCTAAACATCATTCTGATTTTACAATTATTTTAAATTTATTTATTTTTTAATTTTAATCCAAAATATATTTTAATTTAAAAACTATAGATTTAACAAAATTAAAGATTCTAGTCTTATTGTGTAGATCATCCATAGATCTATAACATAGTATGAAATCATACCAAAATCGAAAATTTTGACATGATCTTTTCTTATTTTTTAATTTTTCGGAAAAAGAGGAGGAATGGAGGTGGGGAGAGGCATGTTGCCTTGTTTTGAGTTGGATCCACCTTTAATTATCAAATCTCTGGCATTTTTTGGCAAAA
>KE504736.1:1027387-1044800 GCA_000441515.1 Elaeis oleifera
GGGGGGGGGGTTGGATTGTGAAGAGAAACAGAAGAATGGCCTAAGAAGGCTCGAGAAGCTTTCTCAAGCCTTTCCATCACTCAAATATGGGAGAGGAGGCCGAACCGAACCAAACCAATGTGAACCGGGTGTTTCGCACTGGTTCAGCTCTGAACCACCTGGTTTTGAGTGGTTTGGGTCCCATTTTGAAAAACTAGGCCAAACCGTCTCTGCCCTGCATTGGTTCGCTTCGGTGTGGGGTGAACTTGGCGGTTCGGCCTGGTTCGGCATACCATCATATCTAGTCGTCGAACTCCTAGCTTCTTATATCACTGCTTTTGCCAAATAAGCACTAAAACATTGGCATGTGGTTATGCCCTCTATGCTTGCTCCACATTTATATCTCTTCATTGTGATCTGTGCAACTTTGCTAAATTTTGTGCTGTCCTGCAAGGTTCCTTGTTCGTGTAGTTCTTGCAATGCACATGGCATATATGTTTAAAATCCATTTGTAACCATGCTGCATTTCTCATATCCTCTATTAATATGATATTTTGGCATGTGGGGCGTGTTGAGTGTTGCACATCATTGAAATGAGCAGTATCTGCATCAAAATGCACTACATATGGTAACAGAATCACTGCAAAGATCTGACAGTATAGATGCCACTGTAACAGATTTTTCATTGCTACTGTCGAAGTTGTTGGATGTCCAATATAATAATCTAAAATACTTCAGAACTATATATATGCTGTCAGTTCCTCATTTACTATTTATGCTCATTATATCCACAAACCAGTGTGAATGGCATATGTTTTGTTCATGTTTGAGGCATGCGACTAGTAATGATGTGAAGATGACATTCTTTCGCTTGCACTAACTTTTCTTTAAAATGCTTTCTCCTTATTCCCTATAGACAGCTGAATGCCAAGTTTCCTTTACCTATTGCATTCATAGTCCATGATTGTTGAAGTGATGAAGGTGCTGTCATTCTATGACCAAGTTTTCTTACCTTTTTTCCTAATAATGTGGTAACAGATTTTGATTTAGAAAGGAAAGAAGTGGGCTTGATGAACAGGGACTAAAAATTGCTGAAAATCAGGAAATTAGTCAGAAGAACAGGAGGAAGCTAGCAGAGAGTACTCGGGGTATGCTACATGTCTTTCCAGCTGCTTAGTACTATTTGCTAGTACTTTTTTTGTTCTTACACCGGCAAGTTCTCAGCTAAACCAGCATCTAAAGTTTACCAGTGGAACTTGTTCTGTCATTTTCTGAGGCATGCATGTAAATTACTGCACAGATTCAAGAAAGCATCAGCAGATGAGAAGCTAAATTTGTTTAACTCCTTGCTTAAGAATTATCAAGAAGAAGTTGATAATCTTACAAAGAGAGCAAAATTTGGAGAAAATGCATTTCTTCACATCTACCAACAGCTTTATGAAGCTCCAGATCCTTATCCAGTTCTTGCCTCAATTGCTGTAAGTTTATTCTGAATTAAATCGGTACTTTTCCTTCAGATATTATTGCAGTTCTCTGCATTTTCTCCCTGTTATTATTTGCTTTGCACTTATGAAGCTTTTAATCCTTGTGGTTCTCTGCTGATATAAATTTTGTAGTTAGATTATCGTGTCCACATTTCCTAAATTTCATCTCTCCCCTGTCCCGGATTACATGTTTTGATGTGGCTTTGTGTAGTTCTTCTAGAAGCGTTGCTTTTGAATGGCTATCCTGCATTCTCTATTTTAGGAGCAAGATCAAAAATTTCTGAACTTGGATCTGAGAATCGAAAAATGAAGCTTGAGCTTGAAGAGTTCCGGATGGAAGCTACTCATCTAAAGAACCAGCAGGCTACTATTAGAAGACTTGAAGAGAGGAACCGCCAGCTTGAGCAACAGGTGAGCATCAATGGTAGAATCGTATTATTGACAGTACTAACTTTTGCTTTCCCCTAAAATTCGGCTGTCTGTGATTCATGTCAAGGCACAAGGTTTGTTGTAAATTAGTCATTTTCTCTGCATTTCCTCTATCTCTGATATGCTAGATGGTGGGAATTACATTTGACTTTCCTTGCTCAGTTACCTTCATGTGGAAAATTCAATTGCCTTTCTGCCTCTGCCTTTTTTGTCCTCATACAGGAAATGAGATATTTCATGTTCTCTTTTGCTTTCAGGATTGTCTGGATGCTCATAGATCATCAATTCGTTAATGTTTAGTCCTGTTTCCTGATAGTCACTCTTTATATGATATCCTACTAGATTTGTGGTTGACTTCAAAGAACCAAATAATGGACCACCTTTACTGAAATCTAGATGTCATGATATGCATAAAACGCATCCGCAACAGCTTCTGTGCTGGTTGAGTGAAGCACTTAAACATTTTTGGCCCATGTGCTCATAATGAGGACTTCATGGACAAAATAGAAACTTTTCATTTTCAGTTTTTTCTTTTTCTTTTTTTTTGAGAGAAAACTTTCCATGAACATTCTTGCCTTATGACACACTGAGATTTATCCTATTTTGGTTTGTTGCAATTAAGGAGAGAAACTAACAACATAGTTGGAGGGATGGCGATAGATCTGTGCAATGCTATTTGCAAATATAAGTGATTAGGATGCCAGGCAGAATTAAGATATCGGGAAGGTGGAATTTAGATCAATCCATGGGCGCTCCTATATAATTTAGGGATGTAAATTTTGGATTTGTGTATGATAGATGAACATCTTGATCCAATTTCATTTCTTAATCTGTTGGGATTTGAAAATTGTGTCAACTGACTGGCTTCAACTCAGATTCCAATCTGTTATCCAAATTCAAATAGCTCTTCAAATGATCGTTGAAAAATTTTTCTTTTAATAATTTTCCTCCATGTGTTTGTTGCCTTATCTTAGTATTTCTTTCAACATAAAATATTGTTATGCAGTGGTAGAATTATCTAGGAAATGTAATACTGATGCCTCTGTGTGACTGTCTACAGCAATGTCGATGGGGTGTGGGGTGAAACAAGTTTGTTAAATGCATTTGTTATTTCAGTATATGTACTCTTTCTTTGGTCTTTCTCTAGGTTATG
Source organism: Elaeis oleifera (assembly GCA_000441515.1). Classification (NCBI taxonomy): domain Eukaryota; kingdom Viridiplantae; phylum Streptophyta; class Magnoliopsida; order Arecales; family Arecaceae; genus Elaeis; species Elaeis oleifera. The sequence goes on from KE504736.1 coordinate 1,030,433, forward strand.
TTGAAGAAAGAAAATATGAAAAAATGGGAGTGTGTATCAGATGAATAAAAAAATATAAACATATTATCAAAACAGTTAACTACTTGACACAATCACCACCATCCTTAAGATGTTTCCTTGTGGGTATCCACTTCCATGATGTTACTAACTTCCACTGAAATCATAATCTACGTTAGTAATAATTATTTCCCCATTCTTCTTCTGATTTTGAGTATTTCTAAGTTGCAGACAAGTTATTGTTTATTGATAAAGTTAAAGTCAGCTACTGGGTTTCCAGGCACTACTTGTAACCTTATATACAATGTTAGGAATTAGTATCCTAGGAATTTAGCTTTGAAACTGGCTACCCTTTTATAGATGTTCATTGCATTTGCATCTACATGCAGCTGGCTGGAAGCCCCTTAAAGAAGCCTTTTTTTTTTTAAGTTGAGAAAATATTGTAATTTAAAACAGGTCAGGAACCTGTCTATAACATTAAAAAAGCGAATAATTTATAAAATTAACCCACACTTTTATGACAGTGATTATAATTAAACAGTAATTTGTTAAAATCAAAATGAGATTATAGAAAGGGATAATAAGAAATTGTAAAAGTGGTACTGAAACATCAAGTAGTCATGTGCTAATGTCATAGGCTTGTAGTATGTATGTTTAGACCATCTCTACTGAATTCACATTCTTTTTTCTCTCCATCATAAATGTTAGCCATTGAGTTGCTATGTAGACTAAAACATGTGTCAAGTAATAGAATGTCCATCCAAACTTAGTCTTTATTATTTGATGCATACTTATTTTATTGAGCTTTCAGATGGAGGAAAAAGTGAGAGAAACTGTGGAAATGAAGCAACGTAGCCTGGCTGAAGAAAACCAGAAAACTCTTGAGGTCCTGAAAGAGAGGTAATCCGATTCAGTTTATAACTTTGATAATTGATTGCTCTTGTATTTTCTAATGATAAATGTCTGAGACTTCAGACACCATCATCGTAGCCATGTGTAACTGAATTTCACACTGAAATTTGTAACTTATGCCATGCTGGTACGGTGGCAGGGAACTTCTATTGCAGGATCAACTATGGCAAGCCAAGGAAAGTGTGTCAAATATGCACAAACTACATGAGTCTGCTCAAAGCCAGTTGCTTGAACTTCGTACTCAATCAGGTACAATGCTCACTCTGAACAAAATGAAAATGAGGTCTTCCTTTCTGTCCTGCCATGGTATGAGACATTAGTTGCCTTGCAATGTTCCATAAGAACTAAAATGGTGTATTTTGGTGCAATTTTTTAAATAATTTCAGAGGAAGAAAGAGCAGCAAAGGAATCTGAGGTCAATCTTCTAATGGATGAGGTTGAACGAGCTCAAGCACGTCTACTGAGTCTTGAGAGGGAAAAGGTACGTCTTTAATTTGTGTCTAAATTTAGGAAGTTTATATTAGTTTCCAATTTATTATGTGTGATGTTGGCTTCCTCCTCTATCTTTTGATTCAGATTCATCTGTATCTGAATGAACTGTGAAATTTTTCATTGCTTTTTATTATGCTTCCATTACTTGAACATGTGACCTTATACTCTGCGAAGTTCATGGTCTTCATCATTTTGCTTATAGATTTTAAGAGATCTTCTCATTCACTTTCACATGTTATATGACATGTCTTGATTTGCAGCTAATAGATGACCAGATTTTAACTGAACCTAGGTTATATAAGCAGGCTATCAACAATAGTCTAAATCTTGCCTTCTTACCCTTTTGTTGATATCCTAAACTAATTGTTCCAAATAACCCATCTGGGGAAATACTGGTGTCATTATAGTATCAGATCAAATCCTTCCTAGGATATGGTTCTTTCCCACGGCTGAAAGAGATTGCTATCCTCATCAGAGCCATGCGACTAGGCCCACAGCCCAAGTGAGCTTAGCATCAAGCTACCCAAAAACCTTGAGCACCACAATGACATATTTAGACATGTATCAGAAAAAAAAGTCCTCGGCCTTAGAACCAACGGGAACCACAAGTTTAAATTCTTCATTTATCAAAAAGTCAAAGAAGAAGAGATGGTATACAAGCCAATATTGATTCATGAGATGATGAGAATACCCTCTGACTGATCTGATTGAATAGGAGCAGACAATCGAGATAAGGTCATCTAATGGCATATAATATGGTTAATTGCAAAATTGGATTGTTGAGTTGATGAAGATCATGTTCAAGAGAATTTAGTTAGATGGTTCCTTCACCTTTGATTCGACTTCGTTTGATATATCAAGACACATGGGTTCTTTTTGTATTTAATAAATGTTTTGGGAAGCTTTCATTGAAGTAGGTGTTTAAAGATACATGTTACAAAAGAGGGTTATCTATATTAGGAACGGATTCAAATAGAATATTAGCAAACAGGTCTTACATAATGCAAGCTTCAGTTTCTAGGATTTTTATGTATGAGGTTGCGATTGATCTTTGGAGAGTGTAAGGCAGACCAATAGTTAATTTCTGATCATAAATTATTGGAAAAAGCAGAAATAGGAAAGCTATTATAATGAGGAGAGAAGAGGATGTTTTATGGTTGTGGTGGTTATGAAGTTTTATGTTTCCAAATTGAAGTCATGACTTTATGTATTTTCATCATTAATGCCTCTTGTTATTGTGCTAATTTTTTTCTTCCTTCAATTTGCTTGTGGACTATTAACATTTCCATTAATAATCCCATGCAGGGAATTTTGCATTCTCAGCTGCAGTCGACAAATCAAGAAAATGAAAATACAAGGTCTGATTGTGAGGATTTTACCATATCTTCCTAGGGTTTTGTGCATCATCTTTTCTCCTATGTTTTTGAATCCTTTTTTAACTCATCAAGGTTGTCAAGTTCACTAAGTGGTTTCTAAGTTCTTTGTTATCACTTATCAGATCGCATGCACAAATAACTGGGAACTAATGCATTGAGTTGCTAACAGTAATTTTAGTAGATTTTATTTCACTAGGTTGAGTATTTGTGCTCTTCAGTTGGTTTTTCTTGATCTTACAAAGCGCTTGTTCCAGTGATTATTTGGAGTCGAGCAATATCCTTGAGAGTTCCTTGAATGCGAAGGAGAAGATAATCTCTGAGTTAAACATGGAACTCCATGATATGGAAACTGCTTTAGCTAAGGAGAGGGAGCAGCACATGAATGAGATCAAGAAGTTGAATGCATTGCTCAATGAAAAGGTTTTGAACTACTACTGATTCTATTTTCATCATACCTTGAGTTTTGCAACTCTTGTTTAGGTTTGTTAGTCCTGAGTAGTTCTAGTGTCCTCAATACAGAACCAGTCTATTATGTTATACATGCATTTGATAAAGATTATGTTGTTGGGTAAAGACAGAACTGTAAGATTTTTGATATACCCATGCATAACCTCCAGAAAGTTCTAAGTAGAAGACCAACTGCTGATTACTACTTATTAAGTGATAACTTAAGCTGGCTGCATTTGGTGCAGGTTAAAGGAGGGTTAAAGTTTTGATTCTTGAGTAACTTGTTTTGGCAGCCTCACCTTTTGGTTCCATGAATTGTATGTCCACATAAAACATAGATCAGAAATATACAAAACATATACTGCCACATTTTTAGCCTTTAGTCAGTAGATCTTGATAAATGTTCTAGATTCTCAATAAGGTCCACTTGAATCCCACATAGGATTGTACCCTGAACATGTTACACATGTATGTATCTAAGATGAATTTTGCACCAAAAGGTTTCGAGCTGAAATCTAGTTAGTACATTGTAGTTGATCCCTCCCTTACCTCCCCTCTCTTTACAAAACATGGCCATCTCCCAACATATGTATACTTGTCTGCACATTCATTTGCTTGATTTCTAGTCTGAATATGAGTGAGCATGGAGAATTCTTAACTGTACATACACACGCTACATGTATGTTATTTTCATTATAATATATGATGACAACGAAAACATTCCCATGCAATCGCAAACTGAACTTTAACACAATCTCTGCTGTTTCATGTGTGCATTTTAAGTTGTCAAGAAATCAGTTGGAACCTTCGACAACCAGTGTTTAAAAACTTGAAGTTCTCTTTAATTTTTATTTCATTGTCTCATTCATTGACAGGAGACTGCTCTTACAGAGATGAGAAAAGAACTTCAAGAAAGACCTACTGCGAAACTAGTGGATGATCTGCGTAAAAAAATCAAAATTTTGCAGGTGCTTATACTAGGTTGATATATCATCATATGTGTTGCATCTTATTATGGATCATATTTGGAAGCTGTAGATTGGTTAGAATTTGTGGAGACTTTAGTTTGTGCTCAGTTCTTGCTGCTGCCTTCTGACCAATCCATTAATAGTGATGGCATGAACCATATACCAGGTTACATATAATGCTAATTAAATGATGCCTCATGTTAGAGAACTGCATGGAGTAGGCATAATTATGTGAGTTTATGATATGCTGCTTAAAGAACAGAAAATAGAACTTTCTTTGTACTGTGTGAGCTCTGTTCAATATGTAGTTGAATTTATCCGTCATGTATAAACCTTTTTTTTAAAAAAAAAAAGATGTTTCATGTATTTACTATGATCCAATTGGTTCTGATATTGTTACATTATTTTTTTCAAGATGTTCTTTGAATATATTCCATGTTTTATGCCCATTTTAATTATTTATTAGAAACTTTTGCACAATCATTATTCTGAAATTCTTATTCCTCTTTCTCCTGATAATAATTTTCTACATTTAGGATAACATATTGAAAACATAATGGTTGTGTTCTTGAAGGAAAATGGGAGAGGATTAAAAGTGCAAAAGGTATATATCATTATGTAGATAACTGTAGACTTTTCGAAAGGTGTTTAAATTTTGATCATCGGGCTTATATTAGCAGATAGATCTTTTTATGTGGTGTTATGTCACTGACAAATTACCTGTTTATTCTTTAAGAAGTTATATGATGCCAATCTGATGCAGCTGATTTATGTTATTTCTGAAGAAGAAAAACTTATAAGAAAAGAAAGAAAATAAGCTTGAAAGAAGAAGAAGGAGAAGCAGTTTTAAACACTTACTAATCTTCCAGTTCCCCATTTTGTAGGCAGTTGGTTACAACTCAGTTGAGGCTGAAGACTGGGAACTGGCTTCCAATGGGGAAGAGATGAGCAAGTTGGAGTCCCTTTACTTGACAAGAACCGAAAATGGAGCATGAATTGACACAATTGAAGGTCAGAATTTAGCTTTGATACATGAATGTCCCCATCCTTTTTCCTCAAATTTTGTTTGTAAGACCGATAGAAATACCTGAATTTAATATGCTGAGCTAGTTGCATATGAATTCTTATATGTTCCAATGCTTTAGATATGTAATAGCAATCCTTTCAGTTGCTGGTTGAAGGTTGCTGCTCTTCACCATTATCAGTTTGTAACTGCTTGCTCCATTTTAACACTTTTACCTTATTATCAAGGTTCAAATTTTAGAGAAATAAATTTGCTGGAAGCAGCTGAAGCGAAGATTATGGAACTAACTGCAAAGGTGGATGAACAACAGAAGTTAATTACAAAACTAGAAGATGACATACTAAAGGTTTTTTCTTTGTCCATTTGCGGCTACAATCACTTATAAAGTTGCTTACATATCTTTCCTCTTTTTTGCAATGTATACCTCATCTTGGCTTTGTTTATGTATTTCATCTAACTTTTTGACAAAATCTGGACATATGCATGGATACAATTGAAATTATACATCCAACAAGTAATTCAAAGATTCTATTTCATTCTTAATTACTATCCTTGAGTATTACCTTTTCTCCTTTTCTGATACAGGGTTGCAGCTCCACTGAACGGAAGGGCTCACTTTTGAATGATTGGGACTTTCAGGAGATGGGGACAAGTGAAGTTTCTGAGGTACTAGTTGTTAGCTTAAATTTAAATTGTTCCTAGCATGGTTTTTCAGACAAATTCTAGCTCTGATACACTGTTAATTCCTTTTTCTGCATTCATGTTTTCTTATTACTTTTTAATTATATATCTTCCTTAAGCCAATGACATTTGAACACAACGTTCGAATATATGTATTCTGTTTCTGAATACTGTTGTGTCATCATAAGACATTAATATGACATAAAGGAGTTATCAATATTGGCATTAGCAAAAATTTTACTATTATTTCTGCATATAAGGAAGGAATCATTTAGTTTTTGAGCATGTAAATGATTGGGATCGGGGTTCCAAGCTCTTCTATATGTCCTTCTTAAGGAAATAACAAAAGATGGCAGACCAGTTCTTTCACAATCCGAAAATTTCTGTGTGTCTCTCAAGCGTTATGGTGAATCCATTTTTGGCATATCTTGGTTCCTCTTAAATTTGGCATCAGGTCCTCCCCATGATGTTTCTTTCTGGGTATGTGCTCTCTCTCTCTCATGATCTGCCGTTCCTTTATAAGAAATCACATGGGTTAAAAGACGTAGTTTTAGATAGACTGTTGGACATTCAGGAGGAAAATTGGATTATAAGATTGATATAGGTTAATGTTGTACTTTTTATATAATTTAATAAATGTCCAATGCTGTTTATCATATCTTCATGTGATTGTTTGATGATGCTAATAAAATATATGATGTGCTAGTACATTAATCAACAAGTCAGGGCATGTATTTATTCTATTATGTGGAGCTTGATTAAAATAGAGCTATTGTTGATAAATGATGCACTAATGCATGAATTACAGTTTGGAGTATCTACTTGCTTCATTTTGTGCAACATGAAGTTTTATCTAAACATTAGTGTGTGAAATTCATAGGGATGATTTACCATGTTGAGCAAACTATCGGTTATTCGGTTGCACAGGAGTTGCCTCCTGCAAAGCCGAGTTAGCTACATGTAGAGGTTGGAAATCAGATCCATTTTGCTGAGCTAACTTGAAGTTGACAATTTGAAGATAAAGACTCTGACCCTTTCTATATATGCATATCAGTGTCCATCTGTGCCTCAAAACCAAGAACAAACCTCCTGTAAAAGTGAAATAGCCCAGTAAGTCACTGTTAACTGCTTTGCTACTGAAATTGAAACATGAAAACTGAAATTAGTGGATGCTAATAAAGTTGAAACATGAAAACTGAAATTGCTTCTCTTGTAAAATGATTGCTGTAAGTAATGATATTTATGGTTAGTCTAGACTTAACTAATAAAGTTTGAAGCTAACTCTCCCATGATAATCATTGCTACATCGTGTGAAGAGCGAACATCCCTTGGCTGGTCTTGGATGCATGCTAACTCTAGTCCTGGAAAACTACAGCCATTAGGAATATTTAATACTCATTTTCTAGTAGCATGTTTGCGATATTGAACATCATCTAATGAATTCGTTCCCATAAAATGCATCTGCTTATTTACCCAAAGAAACCGCATATGCTTGCTTAGCAGTGCATCTATGTTACATTTTTTGTGTTTTTTCTGAGTGGGCAATTAGAATAACAAATTATTGATGTTTCATTTGCAGTCTTCTGTTTTATCATTTCAGTTTTCTCTGTTTATTACACAACAGGGTACAGGTCAAAGGCATACTTCAGATCAAGATCAAAATTCAATGCTAAAAGTAATTTGCAATCAGCGTGATCGTTTTCGAACACGCTTACGAGAAACAGAGGAGGTATGATTCTGATAATATACCAACTGCAACTATCCATTGAATTTCTCCAGTCTGTTTTCATCCTGTTCTTAAGGCCATATATTGTAGGAAATGAGGCAATTGAAGGAGAAGATGGGGATGCTAGCTGTAGAACTGGAGAATACTAAGGCTGATAATGTGAAACTCTATGGGAAGATCCGTTATGTCCAAGATTATAATCTTAAGAGGCTCGTCTCTAGAGGGCCAAAGAAGGTTGCTTGCAGAATTTTATGATCTATATGTTTTTGTGTTGTGATATTTCTTGTGCTAACCTTTTGTTCTATTATCCTTTCCAGCATGCAGAAGATATTGAAAGTGGTTTCAGTTCGGATGTTGAGTCCAAGTACAAGAAGATGTATGAGGATGACATAAATCCTTTTGCTGCTTTCTCAAAGAAGGTAGGCAATTGCTTCTTTTTTCTTTAAGTTCATGTCTGTAGGCCATATTTGATAGAAAGGCAAGCTACCGTTTTATCAGAACCATCAAGCATTGTCCCAATTATTTGGAGCCTTAGGGCCAGCATTATGAATCCTCATTTGCCAGTCATTCGTATTAAGGGCTACCTCTGATGTTATTGCAGATATTTCCAAACCCTTGTTGGACTATGATGCAAGCTAGTGTCAGCTTCTTCAAAATTGCCAACCATTAGAATTTGCCAAAAGAATTTCAAACTCTTTGTTGGCACAATTATCCAAATGTCTTTTGCTCTCATGCTCATTAGAGGATTATTAGAATCTTGCCTTTCCTTCCATTGGAACATAAGGATGACTTATAACGTAATTCGTTACTGTCATGCCTCTATTATCATCCTTAGATGTCATTTTAGTTTGACTTGTTGCAAAACAGTTCAATCCTAAGGTATCCTCCATTTTATTGAGCTTAAATATTTCTCTAGAAACTTAATTCGAAAATTAAGATTGTCCTAATATTTATGTGCGTATCATGTTCTTGGTTTATAACAGATATTATTAGTTCTTGAAGACTTGTTCCTAGTCCAAAGCTTATTGGCAATATGAAACAGTAGAGACCATATTGGTTTGGCATGTAAGAGATCATCTAGTTCATTGATTTCATATGAAGCATACAAATCATGTTTCATATTTGTTATTTCTATTGTTTATACCTTAGAATTGCACCTTACTGATTCTAAGTTCCTAATGTACAAAAATGATGGAAGTCGGTCCAGAGTATAGAACATTCTTCCATTTATTGATATCATTGTTTTGTTTCACTATTTTTGTTCCATGTATCTTCTGATACACCAACTATACATAATTGATTCAGGAAAGGGACCAAAGGTACAAGGAACTTGGTTTAAGAGATAAAATTACACTGAGCAGCAGCCGTTTTCTTCTTGGCAACAAGTATGCTTTTAACATACTCTTTTACGTGTAAATTTATTTTGATGTTTGCTCATGTTCTCTATGCTTTGTATCTTATACTTTTCCAGAGTTTCTAGTTTGATTGACTTTGCTGTTGGATTAGACTTCAGGTTGTTAACTCTACTCCATGCCCACATGGAAAGATGATGTCTCCATCATATTTCATTCACTGTTTTTTCAGCATCTAATCCACCTTTGACATCTTCTTTCTTGAATATGTTCTTACACAATTCTGGAAATCATAAAAAGAAAATATCTTAATTAATTTAATATAGTAGGTGAACCAAGTTTGCCTGAGGGTATGACAAATACTTTGTCTACGGATGTATATACACTAATATATGTCCAATATTTATATCATGATCTGGAAATAGCCCGTGTAGGGCTGAAATCGGATCAGATACTAGTATATCCATATCCATATTTGTTTTGTCTGATAAATACAAATACGGATATGGATATTGTTCGGATGCAAAAATTCATATCCATATTTGTTTTAAACAGATACGGATACAATTCAGATACTAAAAGTATAGATACAATTACGGATAAGTTGGATAATTAAATTTCATGACTATAAAATCAAAGATATTACTATATAGGTGATAAATCAAGTTAATAGTATATTTATATGGTTGTATATTTTTAAAAAATTAATTAATGCTATATAAAATTATATAAAATTATAGGTAAATTCGGATATTCAGATACGGATTGGATAGTTGTCTATCTATATCCATATCCATTTTTTTACGGACCTAGATACGGATATAGATATTCGTTGGATCCTCAAATTTCTATTCTTATCCGGATTGATTCGGATATGAAAATGGATCCAGATGGATATTATCCATACCCATTTCACCCCTAAGCCCATGTCATCATGCCATCATAGCAGGAGTAGCCTGTTGCCCATTTGAGTGACTTGGTGCAAAGTCAATCATTTTTCATTCAACTAGATTCGATTTTTCAAATTACATTCTTGAAAATGACCTTGCACCAGCGTTATTGGGTGAATTGATTGTATGGGTGCTCATTAAGAATAAAGGACTCTGAGACATATTATGATTTGTATACTAGACCAGTAAAGAAATTATTAGTAGCAATATTGCTGTCTTAGCTCAATTGTAGAGATTGTTAAGCTTCGCTTAATGGTCCAACTTCCAAAGCCTAGGCCTCTGGTCTGGGGAACAAGTGCCTTTTGTGTTCACTCATTTAGTAATTGTCGTTAATTTAGTACTTCTGATATATCTGTGGGTTTGTGGGTGATATATTTCAGTCCTTTCTAGCATTTGTGCGTCACTTAAGAACAAAGCTATGGTAAATACTTTGCACACGCACATGTGATGTACACAAAGTACTGCTCAGAGCTTCATTACGTTCCTAGGATTTTGGCTTGTATGATATGTGAAAGGATCATAGCTTATTCTAGTTATGCGTATGGGGCTAACTGTCTCTAAGGGTTTTTGTTAATAGTACTCTTGCACTACATCCTACTTTACACGACTTTCATTCACTATTTGGAGCAAACTAATGACATGCTGCCTTTGTTATTTTTCCTATATTTATGCAGACATAGATAATTCTAGAAAAGGATTTTTACTGGCTTTAGAGCAATTATATGTAATCGAATGCCTGTTAGCTGGATCTAATCCAGTCATTTTATATATAGTTCAGGTTGGTCAAGGGTTCTACGTATGGTATGTTCGAACTGATTACCTGAACTAACTTATTTTAGGTCTCATCAAGTGGTCATATCTGATCAGGTCGATTTGACAAATTCATATTGGATCCAGTTGTAGTCTTGGTCTCAATTATAGACTCATGTCTACTGCAAGTCTAGACAGGTTACAACTTAAGTTGGGTAGGGACCTGGATCCTATTACCCACTCGCAACCCTAATTATATGCATTACTTCTCGAGTCATAGACCTTAATTCTGTAATAAAGACTAGTTTTGCTTTGGACTACATTCAGAGGGAAGGCATGACCCAGGAAAATGTAGAGTTAAAATTCATAACATTTCCCTTTCAGATTTTCAATGTTTAATTGATTTCTTCATGTCATGGCTTAAGACAAAGAGGTCATCTTGTTATTACATATATTTTGAATATGGTTTAGCCTGACAGAGGATGATCCTGTACTGCAAGTTGTGAAACCACCACGCTTTGTACCTTCTGTAATGGTTTTTCTCTCTGTATCTGTGTTGTTTTTGAGATTAAATGAAATGCTCATGAAAATTGCAAGTTGCATGCCTATTATCTTTCTTTCTTTTTTCGGTTCATGAATGTTATGATATCCTTTCTATTATTGATTAAGATGTCAAAATCAACTATTGTCTCTCTGATCTCACAGATATGCTCGAATATTCTTATTCTTTACTCTATTGGGTTGCATCTCCTTGTATTTACATGTCTTTACAGAATGTCAGCCTTAAGCCATCTCTCAGGTAATTCGAGCTAACTATGAATCTACTGATAATTTATCTTAGCCTCACTGATCCATTAAAATTTAAGGAAAACAAATTTGAATTTCGTGTCTAGAGTGCAGCACCAGTCATGGCCATGACGAAGTTATTCTTGATGCTGGGAATCATACGCTATCTCACGCACTCTAAGCAACTAATCGGACGGTGCACCTGCATTTTACGAGTTTAGGTTTTCATGTAAGAAGCGCCATTCTTGGCTCCTTTGTTAAAGGGGCAGCAATGTACATAAGATCAGAACAGCATTCTGATTTTGTTTGTGTCCAAGTAATGTGCAGCAGTTCACTTACAGGTATAGATGAGAAAGGCACGTGCGGAACATGCGCGTGAATTGGAAATTCTATTCCGTGCACTGATTTCGCGTGCAGCAGCCCCAAGTTTTTGTTTGTTTTTTCGCTTTTGTTTTGTTTTGCTTTGTGTGTGCGTGTGTGCGTGTTTTGCGAGTGGGGTTGGGAGTGTAGCTGTTCAAACGACTACTCCCTCCTGCCAGTCCGCTACTGCTGATATTTGTTTGAGAAACAAATATAAGCCCTCTGAGCGAGCACAGCGACATCACTCAGATGTTGGGAGAAGACCGCAGACTGAAAGTTCCGGTTGCTGCTGGGTTAAATGTTCGGTCGATCTTAAGAATTTTAAAAGACTTTTGGTATGGAGAATGTCGAGATTTCAACTTGGAAAGCGAATACGTTGTATATTGGCGTCGAAGGCAGAAAGAAATTGAAATAGATTCATGATGACCGTGGAATGTTGCCTAAAAACGTGATTAAGGCCGTCTTATACGTAAAAAATTCCTTATTAGCACTAGTTTCCCTTCATCGTTGATTCCTTTCTTTTTGCTTCTCGTAGCCTATTAGGCTTTCTGTCTATCTTTGTTTGTACGTTAGGAAAAACCCTCTAAACTTGCTCATCAAAGGTGGCATTGGAGAATCAGACGATAATGTTGACGGATAGAGGTGGTGGAAACAATGGAGATGAAGGTGGTTTGAAAACCGGCAAATGGCGGTATTAAGAAGCCTTACCATTGCAACTGGATACGGTGGCACTCTATAAGAGTTTCCTTTATCATGTATTTGTTGAGGTAACGAGAGAGTGGATGGATGAGATTGAAAGGATGGATGGTTTTCATCCATCATTTGGTTCAAAAAATTATAGGAATAATGGATGAAAAAAAGAGAGATTGTCTATCCATGTTGGCATATCAATTTGCATATCCCAAATTATAAGGATATAAGGAAGAATGGATGGAGCATTGATGAGTGAATTTTTGCATTGACAAAATTAATCCTTATTAATTTTTAGATAAAATTATAATATTTTTTTTATTTTTACATTCATATTATTTATATATACTATTAATCATATATTATTAAATTTTATTACTCATTATTTTAATTGTAGTACATAATTTTGATAATTATAATTAAATAATTAAAATTATAGATTATATTCTATTTCTCTATTTTTATTTATTATTGTTATTAACTATTTATATAATATTAACTAACTATTTAAATTAAATTATAAATTAATTAGTTATTTATATAATTAATATATAAATAATTAGTTTGTTAATATTAAATTTATAAAATTATTTATAAAATTAAATTAAATTAAATATTTGTATATTTTTTATATTATTATAGATTATAATGATTATAAGTTTATATATTATTTATTTTTTTAGTATAAAATAAGTGTTATAAATTGATAATAATAATATTTTATTAAAAGATAGCTTAATAAAATATTATATAAATATTATTTTTTTATTTTTTATTTTTTTATACCAAATAAAAGAAGAGATTATTTTCATTCATCCTTTCATGTTTAATCAAACATATGAAAGGATTGATGAAAAATCTATCCATTCTCTCCTCCATCCATCCTTCTTTCAATCTATCCTTCGTATCAAATAGAAGATTAGAATATCTGGCATAGAGATCCCTCAATTTGTATCAGTGAAAGATGATACACTGATATTTTATAAATATCCTACCAGAAGGCATCTGATAACCGATATTCCGGCAGAGATGAGGTTCAGCCTTCCTCTGCCTCGTAAGGGCTACTTTCATGCTGATGCCCTCTGTTTCTCAGCCCCCAACCCTACACTCGGTTCCTCTCAGTGCACATCTAACAACTAGTGTTAGAGTACTTGTCTCGCCAAAACCTTGTCAATGTATCATGTACGTATGTTTAAACAGATCAGAGATTGGAAAATATAAACCATTAGATGTACTTTACAAGGTCTAAAATCGCGTCAAATAGTCTATATTTGCATTTTGAACCCTCGACATTTAGTTTTCTACCAGGTGTAGAGTCTTTTCTTTACACTGAAGTGAGATGTCAAGATATTGCGTGTGGCAAAGACCCGCTAACCCGTCCAAACCATCCTAAATAAATAGATTTGGATAAGGTTAAGGATTTTTAGGGTTGGGTTTGATTTACCGTAGATCAACTTGTGCATAAATGGGTCAAGTATGGCTTTGCTATCTTATTTGAATGAGCATGGATTGACAAATCTCTAAATTTATTTACGAAGTTCTAGGATAGTGGCATTGTGTAACAGACCATGGCTTGGTCCATGATTGTTGCATGATTAGACATGCTATGCAATTAATGGTCAAAAGAATGAATAAAATATAATGTTGAGAAAAGGTGGAGGCATGTGTATTTATGATTTATCATGTTTTATTCTTCATTAGAAATTTTCTCTTTAGATGCCCAATTCTAAATCTTATGTTTTGGACGTCATTTATTTGATTCTGTGAAGGAACGTAATTGATAAGTAAAGTGTTATTAGTGGGTGATTGATATGAAATTATTATTTAACTGGACTATTAATGGTGTAGGTATGGTTT
>KE504736.1:1069677-1080955 GCA_000441515.1 Elaeis oleifera
TCTTCGTTCGAGCACTCCATTCTTGTTGAGGCAGAGAACTGACTTGAGCGTCGGAGGGTCTTGCCGGAGCAACCCCACCTCCGGTTTAGACTTCTTTCGCAGGTCCCGGCGGCGACCGCGGCACCCTCGACTCCAGCATCTCCGACGCTGGCGGATTTTTGCAGCAACATCTATGTTGGCTTATTAAGTATATATCTTTTGTTATCTCCATTATTTCTACAATCTTTGTTTATGCTTTATTTAGAATAACCATCAAAATCTCTATTGCTTTATCAATTATCTTTACACTTTGAGGTGCCCCTTCAGACTGTTACTTAAAGCAAGATATGTTTTGAGTAATTTGCATCAACTTTTCTTGACTACACTGCAAGCTACTGTTTAGTTTGGTTGTCAAGAAATTATTGTTCACATTGGATGATTCCAGCTAATCTTCATTTTCAGTTATCTTTGAAGCTGCCGATTCTCATATAGTGCGTGTGTAGCATTTGGCTTCTAAGTACCTTCACCTCGTTGATTTTCGGCTCTACTTCAAATCTCTTATTCAGTTACTGTAGAGCTCCTGCAATGGATGTTCAATTGATCTCTCTGGTACTTTGTTGTTTGTTGGTTCTTACGGTACTATTCTTAGATATCTAAAGTGACTTTTATTTATCACCAAGTTTGTTAATGTTCCACTTCTTCACAATATCTCTTCAGGACTCCTTGCTGTACTTTTCTTCTTTCGATTCTATATGTCCAACTTTTTTATTCATTTATATCTCCTACTTCTTATCTAATAGTATTTGATAGTTTGCATCTTTTCTTGTGATGATCTGATCAATTACTCTTGTTATGTATTTGTTCCTATCTTTTCAGTCATTGTATCTTTTTTCTACTTCTAAGTTTGTCTTCCTGTTACCTTTTGCTTAATGTTAGCAATAAAGAAGACTATTTTGGATTGTATTAGTGTTATGTATTAGTAAACTTCTTTTACTTAAAAAAAAAGAACTCCTCAATCAAACATCATACCGGCAAATTAGGGCCTCCAAAATTTGGTACGTGGTTCAGCTTCTTGATATAGTAGATTTCGCTCCTGGACTCTATCCAATCCTTACCATAGTAAACATCTCTCTATATTAGCTATAGATATCTATATCAAATCTGCCAATCCTTTTGGATGGCTAGATTAGGCTCCTCTATATAAAGGACTTAGCTTCTGATGAAAAAAAGGCTTATTTCCCATCTCGTGCTTAAAGTACTTAGTTTTGCTAGGAAACAGATCTTTCCAGCCAATACTTTCTGCCTCTCAACAATATAATCATATGGACTTTCCTGCTCCACTCGTGACTGCTCAATAATGGCAGCACTAGTTTATGATCTTGATCTTTTTTACTCCCGAATCTCTGTGACCCACTTGTACTTCCACTTCTGGACCTTGTGGTAGGGCTTCTCTTTACTATCTTTCATCATTGATGATGATAATAGCAACTCCTCCCACCCACAAGTCGCTTTACTTGGGAAGCAGTCACAAGATTATATTTTCTTGCTTTTTAGAGGTATTAGTCATAAACTTCTTCTCATGTTTTCCTCCGATACTCATAAAAATCTACATTCCAATCCTAAATGTAAGAACTCCTAAGGATGATCGGTAAACATTTAAAAGAACTACTTCATATGTTATCTCGTCAGTGTAAAATTTAGTTATTGCAAATTTAGAAATATACTACCTAATGATTTTCAACTGAATGCGCTTCTCAAATCCAACCAAGAAAATAGAGATGCGAATGAAGCTTAATATGAAATCTCAGTTTTTGAATCAAACTTTCAGAGTCGAGTTCTTTTTTTTTTTCCTTGGCTCCAAGACTTCAACACCTCCACCTGTACCTCCACCATTAGTTCATCATCATTCCTCTAAGCTATCGCGCTGCCATTGCTCCTCCACCACCTCCCAATCAACTACATTTTTCGGCCTTCACATTCAGGGTGTCATCTAGAATAGCACCACGGACGATGACGGTGGATTGCGTCTCATGAAAAACAGCTTCACTGGCTAGAAATCTCTGCCCGGCCTCGTGATACCAAGATACATTTCAGTCTGCCTCCAGCGACGGTGGTCCTTGTCGACCACAAGTCTACTCTACATCTCCTGACCCTGCATCGAGAATGAGATCGACGGAAACCAGCCCGATAATGCACAGCGCGCCGGTGATCGAGCTAGTCTTGGGCCTTCAAAGGCTTGTCTTTGCCGTACTAGTGCCGACGATATATATTTAAGGGAATTATAAAGCTAATGCCAGCGTTGCTGTCGACAAAAAAAAAAAAGACGTATCACGAAATTTCACTCTCGTGCTCAATGTATGGAAATACAATTTACGGCTTAGGATAACTTGTCATGAAACAAGAAGGAAACAAGAATTCTAGAACTACAAACCACCAGTGAAAGGAAAACAAAAAAAAAAATCATTAAATTTGACTTCCAACAATTTAAGGATCCGTATCGTTAAATTTCATTCTTTATTTCGTCCAATGACGGGAATGACCTCTACGACGTATCATTAAGTTCTATTTTCTAGTTTCATACGGTGACCATAAAATGAATATAGTCCCCATGTGGTTAGAGAACTATGAAAGGACTCGTATTGAGATTTTATTTCACAACCATAAAAAGGAGAAACAAATTTAAACATTTGACATAATTGATGAATCAAAGAACCGATTACCGGATTCCATTTCCAAAATTTCATCCAGTAACCGCAGAATAGTTGCGTCCCCATACAAAAACATGAAATTAAGGGAAAAAAAAACAAGTCCTTGAAAAAGAGTCCAGATGCCTTGATACCATGACCACACGGGAACACCAAAGATCTCTAACCACCCAGGGTCAGAGAGACCTTAAAGATGCAAGATCACCACTTTCCAGTGGCCAGAAAATCATATTACGATATACAATATCTTCAGCATTTTGCAGGCTTTTGTTTCTCCATTTCTTGATCGGCATCATGAATAAAATAAGAAACTCTACTATCACCGAACGTAAATAAAAATTATTTATCATGAAAGTAAATAAGAAACTGCATTCATGTGCTATGCTGCTGATATGGTCCCAAAATAAAATCATTATACACAAATTGCATTCTCATGATACTTTACTATGCATGGAGATTATGTCTTCATGAAAGAAGCAAGATATAAAGAGGAAAAACATATAAAAAGCTCTGATTGACCAAACATTCTTTGTCCACTACGAACAGTAATCCACAACCACACAATTCCTGTGAACCGAGAGTTGCATGCACATACTACACAATTCTTGTGAACAGGGAGTAGCATGCACTCAGTAAAGCTGCAGGTCAAGCTTTTACCCTACTTCAATCAGTCTTCAAATTCATGCATGTGGTCCAAAAGATAGTTCGCAGCTAACTCCTCATTCTTGTTGCAGGCAAAGAAGACCTCCAACACAAGAGCCCGGTCAAAGCCCATCGCCTCGAGCTGACACAATGGAATGAAAATAAAACATTATAATTGTATTTCCAAATCTTGCGCCAAAGAATGTGGATTTCGTGGATTTCAACATGCCCAAATTTTAAATCCAATGCAAATATAGTATAGGGACAATTATCACCATTTATGAAATTTATATATTAAAAAAAAAGATTGTTCAAATATATTGTTTGAAAGTTAAATAAATATACCTACTATATGGGGCCATTTTCTTTTGGTTGTATCCACGAGAACAGTTTAATGAATATTTACATAGCTAATCGCCTAATCCTACAGGTCTAGCACCCAGTAACTGCACCCTTCTCCAATGTTCACATAAATTCCCCCCACGCTATCTTGGAGGCATCTGGACCACTTTCCTCAAAACCTTGCCATACATGCCCTGACAATTTAACAGGCTTCAACTATTTCATTAGCATTTTACACCACGCAACATTGAGCACTTAACTTTGGACCCCTAATTCCCGTAACTTCCTAAAGCACGAGATGACAAATTCGGAAAAATTTCTCCCATCTGTCCTACCTGAAGATGTTAAGATGCATGTCTCTCGCATTACTCCGCACTGCATAATACATATAGGAGAATGAATAAAACAGAGCAGTAGATTCTGATGATGAGAGCCTCATTTCATGATTGTTCCCACTAGAATTTCGTGATCACTAATAAACACAACTTCAGTTTTTGGCATCCATTTCACGTCAATTTTGTGAACGCTCTTCCGAATGGTGCCAAGTAGCCAGGTAGCCAACTAGCCTTACAGGCAAGAAATGCAGCCTTATAAAACTAGTTAGTCTTGGAAACTTGCACCACCTTTTTACTTCTAATAGTCCATAAAATATCTTAAAAGAAGAAAAGAAAAAGGATATCACCCGAGATGTGCACACCCTCTCTGTGATTTTTAGGCCGCTAAGTTTAATTTCAACAATTTCGCATCAAGCTTTGGCCATAACCAAAATGTCTGTCAGAGTGTTCTTTGTTCAACTGAAACTTGAAACGGCCTACTGACACCCCAACCTCTTCGCCTACACTTCCCATTCACAAGCAAAAAGTGTCTAACAAACAATCTTCTCCAAGTATCTTTTCCACAAGTCCAGTCCCTATTTTGTATGTTTTGCCATCCACTTCTTCCACTCTCAAAATTGAGATCATCCATTAACTGGTGCATCTTGTAAGATTCTATTGTACCATTTAACCTCCATGTCCTGCTCTTAGTATCTAGCGTTCTACATGACAAATTTTATCACACAAGCTCGTTGCCAAGTGCATACCTCAACATTCACCTGCAATCCCTCTTATATAAGGGTTGTTTGTTTTTTGCCTACTTCCCAATTTGCGTGGCATTGTCTCCTCTTAGGCCCTGCTTGTGTCCAGGATAATCCCCTGGTTAATTGTTAGTTATCCAAGTCACCAGCCAAACACCGCTTTTTGGGTGGTTAAGTTAGCCACCCAATGTCAATTTTACCCACTTAACCTGGTTAAAATATTTCAAAGGTCTGGTTAGGACCATCCAACTAAGCCCTCCTCTCATTTATTTTTGCTCTGTTTGTCCCTTCTCCCCTCACCTTTTACCCCTTCTTCACTGCTGCCATTTTTTGTCCCCAACCCAAAAGGCAGCATTTAACCGCTTAACCCATGCCCTTCTCAACCAAACAGCATTTGCCAATATAGGTAAAAAAAGGCTGGTCAAGCGAGCAGCAACCAGACAGCAACTTTTTCAGCTTCATGGTTAACTGGTCAAGCAGGTGATACCGATGGTTATGGTTATTTCAACCCGAAGTTATCCATCCAACAACCAAAAGCAGACTAAAAGAATTTGCTTTATAAAAGCAAGATGTCAATTTCAGGCCAATAGTGAGCAAAGCGATGTCAATTTATATTAATTAAAGAATGCATTACAACATAAAATCCTCAATTGAATTTAAAAATGTAGGCCTACACTGTAAGCTAGATCTGTAGACTAGTTTCCCAGAATATTAAAAATCATTTCACTCAACAAAAGAATGGGCAAAGTACTGAAGATCTTGCAAATCTGGAGAACATGATATGAGCTAGTTGCATCAACAAATGTGCATCCTGCAAATTCTTGGATTTGCCTAACTAATTTAGCTATAGACACCTTGTTCAAATGAAATGCAGGTCCTGGTCCCAGTAAGAATCTATTATTGTTTAATAATGAAAGTTCTTGAAGTTTTCTGGATGGTGCTTTCAGCATTATCTGCAAATTAAGGCATCTTGAACATCAAAGCCTCCCATGATATTGCAGGGGATTAAAGTGATTACACAAATCCCAATAGGACCGATGTTTGTTTAATAGAACTAAAGGATATGGTTTCTGGAATAGTCTAATCTAGATCATATTTGACAAAGACGAGAACAAAGAGCATAAAGATTTCGATGAACTACACCAACAAAAGTAAAAATGTAACATTGAAATCAACATGTTCTCTTACACTGTATGTGTATGTATGCATGAATAATTTATTATCTGAAAACTTCCTTTGAGTATCAGCCATGATGAAATCTTTTCATTCCTTTCCTAAGGAGTTCCAGTTCTTTACAGGCCCCACCAACAAAAAGAATTAAAGGAAAGGAAGACTTATTGGCAATCTAGAATGTTCTTCCTATACAAATAAATTGAAATTAAAGCAACATATTCAGCTCCTTTATGGATAATCAAAAAGAGATTTTTAAATATAACCCAATTAACCACTTTGAAAGTTGAAACCAAACTCATAGTTCTTAGCTAAACAGATGCATCTAGACATAAACCAAAACAACCACGCATAAATTAACAAATTTATAGTTCTTTTATTGATATCCAAGGGACTTTATGGTTTTAAGGTTTTACCCAAATGGACTCAAATTGAACCCACAACAGATAAATTTTCTCAACGTACTTATTTGGTTGATGTTCATAAAATCTGTTTTAGAGATACTGACAGATCAAAAAACCAACAAAACAAATTTTAAGAAAAACAGGTTCCCTGATTCATTCCTTTCTAGTTTCTTCAGCAGTTCTAGTTCTTTACAGGCCCCCAACTAAAAGAAACTGAAAGGAAGAAAGACTGAGGCCCCGTTTGGATGCCGGCAAGATCATACCATTCTGATAAGATCTTCCCAGCAGGTTTGCAGCGAAGTTCTGTATTGGGACTACCACTGGAGGGGAGTGGTACAAGGTAATGGGGTTTGTCAGTGACAAAACCAATCCCTAGATTTTAGGAATAAGTCACCTTGGAAAGAAGATTTGCTATCCTGAAAACATAACAATTAGTTGTTGACCAGCAGTCCCATTCTCCCAGGATCCAAATAGGCCCTTGAAGGCAACCTAGAATGTGCTTCACTTCTTCCCATACAAATAAACTGAAACTAGAGCAACCTATTCTTCTCCTTAATGGATAATCAAAAAGACAAAATTTTGAAATATGATCTAAGTTAACTATCATCTTGACTCTTTCCTCAAAGTTGAAACCAAACTCCTAATTCCTAAACAAATAAACACGCCTACAGATAAACCAAAAAACAATGGAATGTCATTTTAAAACTATAGATAAATACATTGATGCCCCATCTAAAATTCTAGTTACATTACGGGACTTCATGATCTTCAGGTTTTACCACAATGGATTGCACCAAACATAAAATAAGTTTTTTCCCCTCAAAGCACCTGTTTGGTTGATGTTCATAAAACCTGTTGGAGAGATACTGCCAGATCATATAACCAACAAAATGAGTTTTGTGGAAAACAGGGCTCCCCTATTCTTCATATAACTTTATTACACAAAATCTGCATATAAGTTTTTTTTCCCCCCTCAAAACACTTGTTTGGTTGATGTTCATGAAACCTGTTTTAGCGATACCGTCAGATCATATAACCAACAAAAAGGGTTTTGTGAACAATATGTCTCCCCTGTTCCTCATAAAAATTTATTCACACAGAATCTGCTTTTATCATTTTATGATCATCTATTTTTATAAAATTCACAAATGAGACACTCCTAAACTAGCTGTCTCTATGGATTTCATCCTGAGATTGCACTAACGATCTTCACGCCCAACAGTGGATCTCCAAGATCTGATGGAAATCAATGTGATTGCACTAAGAAGATGTAATGTGACATCGTAGGCATAACTAGTCGGGCCATCAATCATGTCATTACCCAGCTAAACATTTATTCATTCTAAGCTGATTAGAAACTACCCTCCTGACCTTCTATGCAACCTCACTGCCCCAGATTATTGTAACATATCATTTTTGCAAACATTTAATCTTACTGCCAACTTAGTTTCTGATCGATTTTCAAAAATTCAACAATAGATGTCATCGAAGTTTATAGGAATTCTGTTGAATCTTGTGCTCATACTCACTTGTTATTTTTAAACATCAGTACTAATTTGACAACTTAAGATCATCACTGTCCCAAATCCCAATCCATAATTTATCAATTTAAAGGCGAGCTGCTCAGCAATGAACCTGCCTAGACTGTATTGCATACAAAACTCAACACACAAGGGTATGAACAACTTACGCGCTCAATGGCCTCGCGCTCCTCAGGAGTAACTGTTAATGCTTGTGGCATTGCACCCGCTAATTGTCCTAGTAGGTTGCTGGAGTCACAAAAATTAGAAAATAAGAAGCCTCACATATTCAATAATACCATAAATAGATGAGATATACAATAGCACAACAGCTCCAAACCTCTCTGCCCCTTCAGCTGGTTCATTAAGTAAACGAAGAAATTCAGCTTGATGCTCCTGAATAAGCCTCATAACCTGAGGGTTTTGTTTCCTAGCTCTTGAAGCATTGGCTGTGAAAAAAAATTGAGAATAGTGTTAAAGAAAGTATAATAAGAACATTTTGTGAGGTAAGGAATGAGAAGCGACCTGTAGTATTTGAGGGTTTGCCTGCACCAAAGTCTGCAAGGCTCGGAACTGCACCAGGAAAATGAGATAATCATAAATTATGGTTAGGCACTTCAGTCCTTATCTCCTATGGAAATTTATGGTACCTGTGGACTGTTGCGAAGAAAATCAAGGCTGCCTGCACTAGCATTGGAGCCCATGCTGGGGAGACCCTGCTGGAAACAACAGGTAATGAGAATAGCATAAAAGCTGCACCAAAATCTCTAGCAAGGATAAGCCAGTAATTTTCATTTTTCAACCTGGGGAAAGAGGTCCAAAGGATTAGCATTTGGCCCACTTGAAGGAACTGCTGGCTGGGCTGGTTGGGGAGCCTGGGCTGGTTGGGGAGCCTGGACTGGTGGGTTAGCCATCTGCCCACTTGCTGGGGCTTGGGCCACAGGTGGTGCTTCTGCTTGCTCAGGAATCCCCTGGTAGCATGTTAACATAAGAACATACAGTGTGAAATGCAAATCTGGAGATGCATGCAGCCAAGCTAGTGCATGCCGAGCACCAGCACTCCATGATATGGCATGGTAACTATGCTGGTGCCAGCCAGCATTCAACATACTAGTCCATGTAGAATAAACTACATTAAAAAGGTATAATAAGGAAAAGCCTATCTAAATGAATTACGCTTCTCAGATATGCAATGCCTGCATTTTTTCATTCTGACCATACTTGGTGCTCCTTCATTTAAATAAAGTTTGGAAAACGGACCATACTGGAGTATATACGGTGGTGAATCACCCTGTATTGGCGAAACCATAAAGTATATACAAAAGTGTACCATGGTATGTACCATACTGATATATGGCCAGTACACCCCCTTACCGCAGCATTTCTTTTTCCCTGAATAAAACCATACTGCAGTATTTCAAACCTAGTGGTTAACCATTATTGAATTAATGGTACGGAAGGATGACGGGAAATGGAGCATCCCCACCCCAAAAGGCAAAAAAAAAAGGAAATAAAAAAAGATTCAACCCAAAGCAGCTGGTTTAATCAATCTTGAGTCCAACATATCTATCCGTTACAGAAAGTATCCTACACAATTCAAACCGACACATACTACAAGCAGCATCAGCCAAAGTTTACTTGGAATCGGACCTTGACACAACATAGATCATCAAATCTCTCTCTCTCTCTCTCACTGGCTCTTCGACTCTTCATTCCTAAGCACCTTAGACGTTTTGCCACGCCCCTTAACCAGCAGATCCTTCTACAGCCCTATCCACCCCCATCTCAGTGCAGGGAGAGTCCATGAATTGCAAGTGTATGTCACATGCAACTAGCAACACAACAACAGTGCAACCCAGCACTATTAACAGGTTGTATGACCTTATTAGAAAGACTTCTTTAGCACAAAACTATGTGGGACCAGCTACAGCTCAGACTGGTATAGGAAATTTGTTAGGGGAACAACAAAGTAAAAGCAATAAACAAAGAAAATAAGAAGGGAGGTAATACCAAATCTACAAGAGGATTAGTGTAATCACCATGAGAGAAAGAAATAGAGTAATTGAAAGTACTATCAGATTCCTCTAGTTCCTGCCTGCTCATGGCTAACCATTGAACTGCCCTATTGTTTTAGTGGGTAAATATGCTATTTTTAATGACAGCCATCCAAGACAATTACTCAATTCAACTCTGACAAATTTTCACATTTAGATCCAAGGCCATATAAAATTGGATCCAAGTTCATAAGACAGCTCCAGAAACCTACAAACAAGATCCGATTCATTTAGGTCCAAATGTCGACAATAATAATAAGATGGCCAATATTTTCACTTTCTACATGTCTAAGTAGAGAGAGAGAGAGAGAGAGAGAGAGAGAGATCCAAACTTAGGTAACTGAGGTCCTTGCAGCATCTGGATTTGGAACCTAATCTGAACTTCACAACTCATACGTTGACTAGATCTAAATCTGGATATAGATTTGGACCCACCAATTCTAGCAACCTTTGGATTCATCCATATAGAATATTGACCTAAAGATTGGCAATTGTCATTCGCATATTTTCAAAAAGGCACAAATGGACAGGAATGACATTGAAGGAATATTATAAGATATAGCAGTTTTCATATATATCTGCAATGACTTTTAACAGAACACATATCATCATCACCACAGATGGAGATTTCATCAAAACATGATGCTCTAAAATTATCTCATGTCTTCACATCCATCCCAGCTAAGCTATTGTCTAATCTAGCCACTCAAAATTCAGGATTTGCAGCAGAAACATTCTTCCATTTATTTTCAATTCACAAAGATATGAAGTAATATTAAATAAATCAAGAAACATGATACTATCAAATAACAAAATTGATCTAAAGACAATGTTTTGAATTCTTGATCTCCATGAAGGAACTTTCATCCTTTTAAATCCATCATCTTATTTGGTTCATCACACATACAGCAATTATAGGAATAAAATTCTTTTGCAAATATCATCATACAGACCCATTAAACCAATAAAGAAAATTTGCAAATTACTAGCACACGGCTCCCTCCCGGAAGGAATAATTTTTCTCCTGTCTATCAGATTGTAGCATTCTTAGAATATCTGATGAAAATATGATTTATATTTATCGCCATTGGTAAATTCTGCCACTTTTGAGGTCAACAGCTGGTCAAATTTCGCAGTAGTGATTTAGTTACCGATCCTTAGTACATCAGCTGTAACAATCTGTTGTAATGTATTATGACAGTTTTAATATAAGAAAACATGGAAAATCATTCTCAAGTATGACCGCTTTGTAAGTGCGTGAGTGAGAGGAAGAAGGGTGTGGGTAGATTGCGACTATTTGCGCCTGTAACCCTAAACTCCCAACCCCGGAAAAAAAATCCAGAAAAAAGGACCCTTCCCCTGAGGTTTCCTTTCCTTTCTTTTCTTT
>KE504736.1:1080975-1104491 GCA_000441515.1 Elaeis oleifera
GATTGAGGGGTGGGGGGGGAGAGAAGAATATTCAGAAATCATTTTAAATGCAACAGAATGTCGAGACATAGGAACCAGGCCTCATTCATAATATAGTTTGCAAATCTTGCCAAGAAATTGCCACTGAATCCAAATACACCCACGTCAGTTATTGGGTAGAAAGTAGAAACTATATGCACACCCCCCCCCCAACCAACCAAAATAAATAAATAAATAAAGATCTCTGGGCATAATATGGACTGCAAATTAACAAGGTTTCGCTAGTTAATCACACCAGCTTAACATATGTCATCCCTCCATTCTGCATCAGACCTTTTGGGACAGATATATAATCATATTTACCCAACCTGCTGATTTGTTGCAACCTACACACCCAGAAACCAGTCTGTATGACAATTGACAAAGTATTATAAAGACAGAAACCCTACAGTACACAGCATACACCGGCATCCTACAATTGTCATAACAGCATAAAGTAAAAGTTGATTCAGAAAATAATCATAAAAAGGACATAGTCGAGCTAATTTTCAAGCTTCCATATTAAAACAAGTCTCGTGCTACATGTAGACCAAAGCTTTCTGATGTTCCATTACCTTTTGGATAGATACAGCCAAAATGCATAAAAATCAATGGAAACAGAGGAAGCCATCACGACTGATAGAATATAATGGCCGCATCTGATACTTTAACTGGTCTTCCATCATCAAATAACAAAATCAAAACTAATAGTATAATCACCATGAATAATGGTTCACAATTAACATCAGTTATCAAAGTCTTTAATATCACTGATCACTCAGGTATATAATGTATTTGAACATCAATTTTCTGACATCAGGGTCAGATAAAGATGAAGCATAACATCTCTAGTGAAGTATTTCCATTAAGACAACTTCATATCATCATTTCATGGTACCGTGGGATACAAGGGCCTACTAAAAATTATGCAAGAGCCTATTCAAACTTATGCTATGCCATAAACAGAAGACAGCATTCACAAAACAGTGGCATAAATAATATAAAATTTTAAGCAAGTGAAGCTTACTGAATATAAGTATTCAACAGCTCTCTCAGGGTTGTTATATGCAGCACGTAAAGCACGAACAACAGTGTCCCTGTCCCAAGTGCCTCCACCCATGTCAAGAATATGTTGGATGGTTTGCTCAAGGGCATTGCCTGCAACAAGATTGGATGCTGCTTGACCATAAGCATCGGCACTGCTTAAAATAAAGTAAAATAGAGGTCAATAAATAAATAATCACAGGTTTGCAGAATTATATATATATATATATATATATAATAAATTAAATATTATTGACAATAAAGCATGAAAATTTAAGAATAAGAAAATGCTAGTTTATGCTCTCAAAAGAAAAAAGCTAGTTTAACTTGCTTATTATCATAATTTTTTATACTTATCACTTGCCTCAGTACCTTCTACCAATCAAGTTGTGACGTAAAAGTCATATGAAAATAACAAAAGATGGATCGAATAATTAAACAATGCCAAAATAAAGCTTGAGGGTGAGCTATATATGCTGAAGAAACAAGACAGAAAGGATATATATACAATGAAAGACCAATAAATGGCAAAAAAAAAACTTTTGAAGTTTCTTAAATGGCAAAAAAAAATGCAGATAGCATTGGTTACAAAGTGACAAAAGTAGCTTACGGTGCAGTAACTGCAGAAGCTGGTGCAGTTGTGGCACTTGGAGTAGGTGTAGTTGCAGGGACCCTGTTCAATGGTTACAGTTTCAACCAGGTAACAGAACTCACTTGCATAAAGGTATATGTATATGTCTTA
Source organism: Elaeis oleifera (assembly GCA_000441515.1). NCBI lineage: Eukaryota > Viridiplantae > Streptophyta > Magnoliopsida > Arecales > Arecaceae > Elaeis > Elaeis oleifera. Next base: position 1,082,780 of record KE504736.1, read on the forward strand.
GTAAAGGTATAACAAAAAAGGAGCATTATGATGGTTCTATGGGCTGTGGGGAAAGGTTGTTGGGGGGGGGGCGGAGACTTACGGGGCCAAGGTTGCTGGGGTGCTGCAGCTGGTGTGGGTGCTGGGGCTGAAACACTAGGAGTCACAGTGCTAGGAGGCAAGGCCTGCAAAGAACAGCAACTACTATGATGCACTAAAATAACAATTGATCCTATGCACATTACCAATTAAAATAAATGCATCTAAAAACTAATTCAACTTGAGAACATTGCTGAATAGGCACCCTGGTCAGTTTGAATAAAAGCAGAAACAAATTCATACAATGCACATGATTCTAATATTAAAGCAATTTTACAAATTAAGCATCTGCCCTTTTCTTTACAGACTATTGTGGAAGACAACGGGTTAGGGAATCAGGGCTGGAATTTGTACACACAACCATTTTGTATCAGTTTTGGACATTTTTAGTAAACAAACATCCAACTATTGGAACTGAAAATAGATATATGCATGATTCAAATGGAATCCATAGCTACTTAAATTATGTTGTGCTTTCCTCCATTTTCACAAGCATGTTCTTTATCTAATATAGGTACACTTATAAAGGGAAAATATGCCAGGATACTTATCACGAAATACTAAATTTCTTAGCTATTGCTTTAGAAACAGCTTCTATAACAGGTAATCTAACAGGCACTATTAGGGTACTTAAACGAACAAAATAAGAGCAGACAAACAGTTTTTGCAAACTCCCCATCTGTTTGATATCTCAAGAGGATAACAAGCGGAACATTTCTTCCCATTTTACATGCTTCAGTCTTGATGCATTTATAACAGGCATATACTTTGGATCGACCTACATTTACCAATACATCCACACTTTGCATATCAAGTAATTATACTTAAATAGTTATAAGATGCATCATTAAAATACTTAGAAAAAAAAACATCAATTCTTGTTACAAACAGGACAAAAAGTCTACAAATAATTCACATATTCCATCTTTTTAAAATGACTGAGATCATAAATAGCTTCTGACAGATAAAGTTGCTTGTGCAGTATTAATGTCATGCTTTTGCACAAATTTATATGTATTGACACCAAATTCCTTATCCATGACTAGACAATGGGTGAAAGAATCTCCAAGCAAAAAGGTTATGTTTCCATAACCAATAAAAAAACCTTATCCCAACTAGTTTGCTATGAACGATTTACCACCGTCCTCCTCATAAGGCTGCATCACTGATGTTGCCAACATTTTTGCATCCCTCCATAACAATAACCCATGCTATCTTAGGTCTCTCCCTCCTTCTGGCTAAGCTTCATGACAATTCCAAGGCCAGATTTTCCTAAGACTGCGTTCCGGCATCCATCCAGTTCTCAGTTTCTAGTTTCTTCAAAACCAAACCAGTTTTGTTTTTTCTGAAAACTGAAAACCTAAGACCTCCTTGGTAGTCAGTTGGATTGCATTTGGTGGCAGCTAGGGGATGATGGTGGCGGCGGTGGAGGTGGTGGTGCTGGCCAGCGGGGATGGCAGCAGCCAGAACAGGGGTAGCAGTGGCAACAAAGGAGGAGGAGGAGGTGGTGGTGGTGGTGGTCAAAGACAGTTTTAGTTTCAAAAATTTTAGAAATCAGATTTTTCAGCTTCCACAATTTCTAAAACTAGGATAGATCTTTTGAAGGAACCAATTCCTGCCTTGATTCCATGATTTCGGGAAAAAAATGAAAACAAGAACCTATAAGTGATGGCAGAATACCTTCACTAGTATCATCACTGTTTTAAAAAGCGTATTTGCAGCTCATTGCACATCACAGCTAGAGGCAAACTCTCCAGGAACATTGTTAGAAAAGGGTTTGACTGCCAAAATATGCTTGTCTTTTCAGTCTCCTGTAACAGGACAGCAAGGAAATTTATTGAACTGAACTATAGTTTTCATATCCCCATTGGGTTTACCCACCCATATACAGACCATTCCCCATTAATCATACATCATCAATCCAATCAAAAAACTGGCCCAACTTGTAGTATAGACTTCTGATCAAGATCCTATTACATATCTCCAAACTGATCAAGATCCTATTGCATATCCCCAAATTGACCTAACCTAATCGATCTTATATTTTTATTGAAATATTTGATTGGGTTTAGTTTCTTTGGATGGTTGAGTTCCTTCTCATTTCAAGTAGAGTCGGGATCAGATATTCTCTTGGCAGGGTTCAGGCCAGATTGGTTCTTAACCTGATCCAAGCTGGCAAATTGCACCCTAATCTCAGCTTCTGCACTCTAAACTCGATGTTGGGCTATCATCCAATAGCCATATATCACCAGGACATGAAAGAGAAGAAGTGGCGAGATAAGCATTAAGCATGATATTTGCTCATTAAAAATAATAATAATAATAAAATCTCTAGGATTTCATGCTCTCAGCCACATATCACACATGAAGAAGTTTAGACTCTAGCCTCTAAACATATATGAGGATCTTCTATCAGCAATGAAAGAATAGAAATTTATTTACAAAGGAAAAAGAACTATGCCACCCCAATGCATCTAGTGTTAAAACCTCACCATATTGCAATGCTATCAAGCAACACAAGAACATTGGTGAACCCTCAAAGTTTGGGTCTCTAATTTTCCTCAAGTATTGATAGAGGAGCTTGAAATCACTTGACATAAAACAGTCCACCACTAATGCAGTAACAAATAGCCCAAGGATTAACCATAATGTTATGTAGAAGATCACTCCCACCTCACTATTATTTATCAGAAAGAGCAAGGTAGATCCTTAACAAGATACATATGCAAAAATACTTAAAGAGCCTCTGTAAGTTTTCATAATTTCTTTTCATGATATAAGGTAGAAATAGAAAGCAGCCTGTCATCTATACTCCATCCCCATGATACAAATTCATATCTTACATATTCCACAGTTAACAGCTGCCACAATTAGATGCCCTCAATCCCTATCTTACTGCAACACCCATCAATGACCTTTGATTTTGTCTGAGTCAAGCTTCATGCAAAATCTACAAATCGTAGGGTCTTTCGAGGATCTAATAGTGTCCAGACCCAGAACATCACTAGCATTCACCTTTCGTTGGTATCCATCACTTGATCCCTTCAGATAACAACTACTTTCCATGGTGCTAAGAATCATCATCTATCGCATTCTTAATTTGTTCCAGAAGCATCACCCAAACCATAACCATACAAACCTATCATAATGTTTAAGAACTATTGATTCTGCAAAAGAGAATAGATAAATAGTTCAAATTAATTGGGTGAAAGACAGAAAAATTTAGGTGATATCCTACGTCATATGTAATGCTCCGTGACCTTAACTGAACATTTGCATTAGGTATCCAATATTGGACTCAAATCACAAAATATGAAATATGGACATATGCATGCATCTCCATCCTTGTTTTGCACCTGCATGCCATTAATATATAGCAGTATCTACATTTAACATTTATAACTTCAGTATCACTGTACATCTCCTGATGTAGTTTAGCAAGTTCTTGTCATAACAACAATAAACATAGAATACAATTAAGATGTTACAGTGAGTGCCCCTGAAAACAAAAAGCAGCCCCTACATTATAAGCTTTTTATGCTATAAGATTATATCACCGACTAGTTTCTCATTAAGGGTTCAAGATAAACAGTTGCAACCATTAAGTTTAAAATTCAAGGGCTCGTTATGCCTATCCACAGTTTCTTAACTTGCATGTCAAAATTTTTGTAACAAAACTCAGATATTTATGGATAATGTTAACTAGACTGCAATAATATTTCACTTAACTATAGTTTCAAGTTTATAAAACAACAGCAAACAAGAGAAATATGGGGAAAAATTAGGAAACAAAAGATAATGGAGGACAACTATCGCATATATCTTATTAAATTGCCTTCTTACCTGACTTGCTGGTGTTGTGCTCGCTGTTGAAGCTCCACTTGATGAACCTTTAGTCTAAAAAGATTACACGACATCAAATAAATCAAACTTATGCATATCTAAAAATTATACAAAATTATGGCTAACTTTGCACATACCATACCATTCAGAGTTTATCATTATACTTTATACATATTTTCCCACTCAAATACAAAACCTTGAAAATAAAACATAGAGAAAAAAGTATTGAACTAAAAATCCTCACTGGATATATTCATTTTCCTGGAGAAACAGATAAGATATCCAGGCACAGTGGTATTTTGATACCTCTAGAGAGAAAAATTCTAAGAAATCAAAAAATTTGAAAAATTGGATCTATGTCCAATGGATCACAACCACCAAGAAAAGTATTTGTTTAGTCCAGTCTATAGTCACATATGAAATAGCAGATGCCATAAGTTTGGCAGCACTTTTCCCTCGGTATCTCTTGCAAGAAAGGGATAATCTCCAACTTAGAGTTGTCAATCATACCCTTCATGGAATTGGCAAGTCAATTCGAGGAATTTATCACATGTATTCAATTAGTTCAGACTGACTGAGTATTGAATTGGGACTAAGAAAAAATGGCTCTATTGAAGCGGTTCATGCTTCCTTTGTTGAGGTAAGGACAAACGATCTCATTCGTGACCAAAGCCTTTTATCATAACTTCTGCCTGTTGTATACCCTAATCAACTACTGTATGAATAGCATTAACTGCTGCAGCTTAAGCAGCATAGAATCTACCTCTTCATGTGCAATGGGAGAGATTGATCATGATAAATGATAAATCAACTAACAAGAAAAGTTTATAGCAAAGGGACACATTGACAATGTTAAAGTTGGATGGATGAAGTATAGATACGCTTGTGTGTGTGCATGCTTTTGGGGCTCATGTATTTTTTTATAAGAAATAATACAGCACACATACTTGTATTATAAAAATGTTGAGCAACAATGTTGAAGCACATGAGCATAACTGACAAAGTTCAAAATGATTCATGGTAGAACAAGGTGATAAAGTAAGATATGACTACGTATACACAGAAAACCAACTGTGATGATATGGGCATATGCATCAAAGATTAGAGAAGGCCAGAGAGGCTCTTTTGAGTGTTCAGGACAAGTGGGCATAAGAAAACTGGATGGAAGCAAATAGAAGAAATTGGAGAAAGAGATGATGGCGCAATAAATATAACTCCTAATAGATTGAACAGATAAGTAGTCACAATGTGAACCCCAAATGATGCAGATAAGGCTTGTTTACTTATGTCTATGATAATACAAAGTTATTATATATACAGAAGAGAATTGCCTAAAATACCGTCATGTTTAAAGAATTAGGAGATATGCTTGAAAACGTAGAATAGCTAACTTACTAATTTTTATAAGAACAATGTCACAGCAAAAACCAAACCACCAACACTGAAACATTACATGTGTGTATATGCAGCTAGTTTTGTGTAGCCTGACTCAAGGGAAAAATTCTCAATAACACTCAACAGGTGAAATAATGGTGTTAAGCAAATGATCTTCTAACATGAAGCGATAGATCACTTGATCTTTCAAGGCTTCAAGTGGAAGAAGTTTGTTAGTTGCGGTAAAGCTTGCCAATTGACACAAACTAAGATGGTCTATGCATACAGGAACAGCATACCCTTTTTCCTGTGCACCCTCAGACATGAGATAGCATGCTATTGGCACTGCATGGCATGGAACAGCAATACAGAGCATGCTGTGCCAGCCCTTGATTAGAAATACCTTAAACCTTGACTAAAACTAAACAAACCTTCCAGCCATATGGTACACATCGCCATGAGCTCTCAACAGAAGAATTACTTTACATCTCTAACAATAGTATGGTTTTACGTATGTCACAAAATACATTAAGTTAGCAGTCAAACAGAATATAAGTGGGATATTGATAATAAAGTAGAACAGCAAGGGTAACATTTTGACAGTATTCACATGTACATAGGGAAGCAAAAAAATAGGCACCAAGTATACATTCCATCAAGGACAACAACAGCCATACCTTAGACAACATTATAACGATAAAACTGTTCTCAGCAACTTTATTATCCTGCAAAGTTGTATCATCTTTAAGAATTTTCCCTTGATGTATCAGCATCTGTTGTTCAGCTGGGTAAACACCTTTCCTTGAATAGCCTCTATATTCTTTTGACATCAGTGACCTGCCGAAAAAAAAAAAAAATACTGTAAGTTGATGTTGTTTGCACACCCCAGCATTAGGAAAAAGGAAAAAAAAAAAAGAACAGAAAGATAAGTCTGAAAATTGTGAAAATTGCATTAACCCTGACATTTAAGATCAGCACATGAGATGTGAAGTTAGACTAGAAAGAAGCTTATGATCAAGGTTTGCCATACCTGTCAACCATACCATACCAGACATACTGTACTATACCAATCTTGAACCAGTATACAATCTCAAACCATACCGGCACTCAGTCCATCTTGTACCATACTATATATTGACACTATAATAGATGGTACCAGTGTGGGGTCCAGTGCCAAAGCAATGAACCTTGCTTATGATACCCATTAGTTATGTTTTCAAATGATTTGGAAATTATATTGAGCTTGATATAGTCTTACATCAGCCCAGAAAAAATCAAAATACTAAACAGCTATCTTCTGAAAGTGCCGACAATGAGAATCACATAAGCTTAGATGTGACGAATATGATTAAGAGGAGCACAGTTCATCGCATGATCTACTGGTATATAAAATTTCATACTTCAACAATACTTTCATTAAAAAATTTCTAATTATTAATCATACATGCATGCCATCTACAATGTTTTCCAGCCACCGGCACCACCTTTCCTCAACCAAAGATCAGTCTTCAGCATGCTGTTGCTCTCTTCTTAAAGATTCTAAACCTCAGACTAAGGCTCCTCACAATTATAAGTTACGCTTAAGGGCAAGAGGAACTTGTTGACTCGATATTGAGTCATGCTGGAGGCACGATAAGCAAGGATCATCTCTCCCAAATATCTTTTAAAAATTCACTGCTACACTAAATCTTCATAATATGCGCATCAGGAAGTTGGGCACATATAATTTTTTTGGAGTTCTGAATGGCACAACCACCAGTCAGAAACAGCTGAAACATACATCAAAATCTAAGATGATAAGTAGATTTTGTCCTTGACACTTAATAGAGTCCAAGTTGGTAGGGGGTAATCTTATGCATCGAAGATCCATGTCCAACCAAGTGAAGGGGTAAAGGCATCAGACCCTCTGTGGGAACTATCTGAAACAAGTAGCATCCTTGATAATATTGAAATCCCAGATGTCTTGACAATGGTTTCAACTTGTGGTATCTATGGTACTGAGTAACCACCAGTCCACAACAGAGCACCACAATGAAAAGTCAAAGCCCTACACAACAGAGTAGACAACTTGTCTTCTATGGCCCTAGACACCACTCTGAAGAAAAATGACACCTAGTATTTGGATCAGCATTCAAGGGAATAGGAGATAAGGTTAATACTAGGAAATTAACACATGCAGACATATGGTCGTATATATACATTAATAGCTCATAAATCTGCATCTGATCAAACATCTATCCGTCAAAAGAGACTTTAATGTAAACCTTCACGAACTTGGTTGGTTCAATATCAACAAGATCATTAGCTACAATCATGTGTACCTGAAAGTGCAGAAAAACAAGCAATTTCTTGATAGGACATGGCATAAACCAGGCATGCATGAAATCGAGGCAAGAACATCATAGTATTGATCCTATGTATCTGATTGCAACTCGTTCTAATATAAAAGTTATTTAAAAAGTGTGGATTGCCCTTCGATACCACAGTTTCTAATACCTATCCGGTTCCATGGTTAACAGCAACAGTGACTATATCTACCAACTAATTCAGATTTAAGAAATTCCACATTGTAGTCCAATTCACGCTGCTGCAGGATGTCTTTTCACTTGTACAAGAGGAAGTAAAATCTAGAATTACCCTTGCTTCCATGTAACAAAACAAAAGCAAGAACTTTATAGCAGTTGAAACATTAACAAGGTCCTCAACTGCTCTATGAAACAGCATAACACGGTCCGCAGTCGTATAAGCTTTCTTGAACATCACGCAAGGACTCTTAATCTAAAGCAGAATGAGCAGAAAACATACAATTCCCTTTGAAATCACAGCATCTCATATCATAATAAACAAAAAAAAATCCAAATTGGAAAAGGACCCAGAATTCAGGCTAGTCCAAGTCCCGCTAAGAATTGAAAAAAATCCCACTTTTAGTCTAATAATAACAAGAAGATACCGATCAATTTCACTGTCATATCACACTAAACAACAACATAAACAACATAACATCGTTCCCAACCCTACAAGCTTTCTTGATGGTCGCGTGATGACTCCTAATCTGAAGCTGGACGTGCAGCAGGCAGCGATTATTCATGAAATCACGCAAATTCATTACGAAATTGTATCCCAGACGACAGGAAACAAAAGAATCCAAATTGAATAGAACCCAGAATTCAGATTAGTCCCCACGCCACTAAACCCTAAAATTGAGGGGAAAAGGCCCACTTTTAGGGTAATGTTGACTAGAAATAACCGCCAATTTACTAAAATATCACCCTAACATCGAATTCGTATTGATCGAACTACGCTGCATCTCAAGAAAAAGGGGAACTTCTCAAGATCAAGAAACGGCTTCAGATATAGAAGCACGAAAAGCATCCATCTGCTCTAAGATTAGACACAATCGATCGCTAGAAGCCAAGCCCTAATCGCCCAAGAAAGAGGTAAATAATAGTAAACGTCGAGAAAAACAAGAAATCCGCGAAGAAAGAGGGGGATTGAATAGTACGGTGTCTTCGGGCTTCACTTCGATCTCGAAGTGGCTGCCCTTGAGAGTCTTCACGAAGATCTTCATCTCTCCCCTCTCCACAGCAGCGGCGGCGACGCACCTACGGTTCTTCCTGCCCTCTTCTCTCCAGGTGGTTCGAGAATAGGGCTACGATGGGAGGAGCAAAAAACAAAAAAACCCAGGAATTATCGGAACGACACTCGGTATTTAACTCCGAGGATTGCCGACTCCATCGCCTCCAACCTGGACACAGCTTTCTTGGCGAATAAGATACTGACACGTATAATCAGTTCTTCGCCTGGGACACGTGGGCGGAGAAGTCGACAGCCCGCTACTCGTGCACTCGCAGCCTTTCATGGAGAGCCAAAAAGTGAGAAAGGGAATTGGAAAACCAAAGAAAGAAAAGGGAAACCCGACTGCAAGTAAAGCAAGAACAATTCTCTTTCATCTACGACCCGGCAGCCTTCTCTAAAAATATATGATGGTAAATACAAGTGCAAGAAACTAGAAAAGTCATTACTAATCCTGTTGTGTATCACATGCAAAGGTATCAATGGGATGGCAAATTAGAAAGTTTGATTGAAAGAAATGTTTCAGAGAGGAAAAAGGTCTCATAGTTACAAACGTCGACGGCTTTGATTTATGAAGGACTGGGTTCTTCTCTACTGATGTTGGGACTCAATTTTATACTGTAGTTCAATGTCCACAATTAAATTAAAGTTGTCTCTCTCATGTCGTCCACCTTTCCATCAATGCAGACCCACTAGACCACCACCTATCATTCGCCTCCCTTTCCGATCACCTCATCGATGACCTACCGCAATTTAGCGCACACTGTTCGTCACCTGCACTAAAACCCCAGCTCTGCTTCTATATTCCAAACTAAGGTCGGAATGCAGCGATGGTCCAAAGTTTTGGGTCAGCCTTGGGGTAACTTCAATTCAACACGAAATTATCAGTCGAGAAGTTTTGCAACCCGGCGCGTACGTAAGTTCCCTTGTTTCCCTCGATGCTTCGAAGGCAACCGGGAATCGACAAGAACCTCTTGTATCGAGCAACGAGAGGCAAAAATACTAGATGCATGGGGTTGGATGTAGCAATGTTAGTTTAGTACGAGTGGGAGTAGATAAAGACAGCAACAATGATGATGATAAAAGCTGGTTAATATTTTCTCTAGTTCGGGGTCGAGCTGGAAAGGTCTGGTCTTTGCATTAGTACAGGGTCGAGCTGGAAAGGTCTGGTCTTTGCATTATAATTTTCATGTATTGCACGATAACTATGATTGATTGGATTCTACATGTAACGCACTGTTTTACGTGGAAATCAATTAATTTATTGTCATGCAATAATAAACAGATATGATTGAAAGATTGCATCTGTCCACTTTTTTAAAACCAAGGCTAAAAACTCTCAACCAAAAATTGGGATGAGCATGGGACTTGTTGATACATATAATTCAACCCCATCTGATCACGTGGCAACAGATTATTATCTGAATTATGAATATTTTCTGAAGCATGTTGGCCTTTTACCGATCTGCGTTTTCAATTTATCATTTTATCGATCTAATTTGGTCAGAACTGATCTTTTTTTAAAATATAATGCTTATCTAGCTTACTGTCGATTTATGGTGAACTACGTCGATCTTTAGCCGATATGATCGTAAGATACCGAGGACACTTGATACTCAGTTCAGCCAATTACCGATCTAAGGTGAGTCACATCGGTAATATATCGATGTAAATTTTGGAATGCATACGTTATTTTGCAGCTGTCATTCAGCTCAGCATTAACTGTTTTCCAACTATATTACAGCCAACCACAACATAGGCAAATATCCCATGATTTCTATACAACTGACCATTCCGTTATAATAAATTAACGGCCTAACAAATTTTCTTGACGGCCTAACAACTTGAGCAAATTTCCTCTATATAAAGAGAGCAAGGTACTCTCCGAGAAGTAAGTCAAGTCAGAACTCATAGAGTTGAGACTCTGCTTAATCATTTTCAGCTCCCAATTGAAGGGAACAAGAGTCCTTTCTTTACTTGTTTACAATTTTTTTCATCCTTCTACTCTTCCATTTTCACTATCTATTCTCAATGCCCCGATTGACTTAAGCATTGGAGAGTCTTAAATCGGAAGGTGCCCACCAGGTTTAAGATTTTTCTTGACAGGATTTGTTGCGGACTTCATCTAATTCACTAAGGAGTAGTTCATTTCAGCCCAAGACTGATATCATCATCTATCTTCCTGTGCGTTGCAGCAACAGGACTCGAGTCCAAGTCTTCTATATCCTCAAAAGTTTCACCAACCATGCTGCTTGACATCTACATTGAACATTTCCAATTCAATATCAAGTATATTCTAAATCAAATGCTTGAATTTAGATCAAGGTAAGAATTAGACTTTCTTTATTGTTTTTTTCAAGACCCACATGTGATGGATTATAACATGAGGAAAAATCTCTTTAAAAAAAAACCTTCACACTCAAGCCCCGGTGAAAGATATAGTGAAACTTAGATATCTAGTGCAATGATTAAAAATTTAACCAACTCATCAAGTATGCATTTTCTTTTTATTTTGTTTTGTTTATTTTTTTTAAGCTACTAGAGATCACCCTGTTATAAGTGAGGAAAGGAACAGTGGGCAGCGTCAACATTGTTGGGAAGGGTTGGCTCAACCAAAAAATTAGATAGCCAAAGGATGGAGTTCATATATGTCAATGCAAATTTAGTGAGGAAGATTAATCCTCAAAGTTAGCATTTAACTTTGCCCAAGGCTTGGTATGCCCCCCGTTTTTTTAAAGCAAAGGGCATTATGCTATAATTGACTTCACAAGTCAGTCGTCTTTATCTTTATTAAAAGAAAAAAAAAAAAAGACTTCCTAATTCACAAGTAATCTAGTCATTTTCTTTTATTTTTTTGATTCTTTTCAGATTACCCTCTGATAACTTCTTAAGTCACTTGTCTCTCATTTCTTTAAAACTATACGGTCGTTCCTAAAATCTCAACAACCATATTTATTGGTGTTTGTAGCTGCCTACATCGATTGAATTGCACAATGATTTATATGACTTGGTCTACCCTTAAAGAGAGAGAGAAAGCGCTATAGACTTTGAGTTTTCAAACATCGGGTATTTGATAGCTCAATCAATTATTTTTAAATCACCACTGATAAACATTTTAATAAAAGAGATACAATATTTGATGCGTGGTTTAGGGGATGTAAAACTTAAATTTCCAGTTAGTTAACTATAAAACTACAAGTTCTAAGAGATGCAGGAGATCTTGTCAAAAAGATGAATCAGTTTTTCTTTCCAATCATCATTGGCTTAAAATCAATAAATAATATGTGCAATAATTACATATCCGAAGGATTAATATAAATTTAAAAAATAAGTTATCCCTACGTAAACACAAAACCAAAAATTTATGTACAAAAGATCATATTATGCAAGGTAAGATACCCTAGTTATTCTTTTGTTGACAAAAGCTTAATTTATCAAGAAAATGAGAATACAAAATTGAGTTGACATCAGCTCTACACAGGGCTGATGCAACCTACAGGAATATTAGAGGCACATTGCTTAGAAATTAGATAAGACTGTTTAGAGAGTCAATGAGTGGGGTAGCTGGCCTTCTTTTTTTCCTTTTTTTGGGTTGTTGTGGACTAACCGGCCAGTCTGGCCTCTCAAAAAAAGGGAAACCTGTATTAGACTAATTAAGCTTAGCGCCGCAGATCAAATCGTTTAAGATGAGAAGACTTCAGTTAAAAGAAGAAGAAGAAGAAAGAAACGCTTCCGCTTGATGGAGCCAGGCACGGACCGGACCGACATCAGAAGGTTTCCCCATCCAAAATCCAAATTCCTTTATCCACCTCGGCGTCGACAGTTCTTTCACTTCACCGGCGCAAATGGCCGCCCTCCTCTCCCTCTCTACACGGCCCACTCCCACTCCCCGACTCCTCCGCCTGCCCGCTTCTCCCTTTAAGGTTCCATTCTTCTCCCCATTCCTTAATCCCCCCTTTTCTCTTTTAAATCCTTTTTTCTCTTCTCAAAGGGCAACGTGAGGAGTCTCAGACCCACCACTCTTCTCCATTCCCATCCCTATCAGTACCCAGGTCTCGCCTCGTCGGAAGGCAAGCAGAGAAGCCATCCTCCTCGATGCCTGCAGTTGCATGCCTAGCGGCTGCTCTTGCTCCTACCGAGCGTTTCCAGCTCAACAACCTGGCCCCCCAGCCCGGCTCGAGGAAAGGAACAAGTGGAAGGGCGGGGAATCGCGGCCGGCCAGGGGAACAGCTGTGGGTTTGGTATGAGGGGCCAGAAGTCGAGGTCCGGGCCCGGCGTCCGTAAGGGCTTCGAGGGTGGACGGATGCCCCTCTACCGTCGAATCCCCAAGCTCCGTGGAATTGCTGGAGGTATAATTTTTTCTTCTTCTTCATCATTTAAAAAAAAAAAGAATTTTAATTGGTTCTTCAGTATGTTTTTCCCCCCTCCCTTCCCCTGCTCGAGAACGTCAATTGTTTGAAAAGTAAATAGTGGAGAAAGGTTAATTCAATTTATATTTGATATCCTTGTCCAACTTTCGATGATAGCTAAAGATCTGATGGGCATACTTTAAGAGCTGAAATTTTCATAGTTAAGTCCGGCTCCAAATTGATATGAAATCGGTGGCTTTTTTCTTCCAGATGGAATAGGGTCAGGACCTGAAGTGCGATTTTCTTTATTGGAGCAAATCTATGTCCTCAAGAATGTCCCTGTCATCAATTTAAAATGCCAACAGCTTCACAAGGACTTTGTAGCTTGCGCTCCCAATACATATGAAGCATAATTGTATGTGTAGGTGTGTGGTGATAATTGTGAATGGAGCAATTATACTTGCCCCGGATAAGGGGTCATAGTGGAAAGAATATTAGCTAGAGTATATCTAAAGGGTGGATGAACATGTTAGGCTCAGCCAAAGGTTGCTGCTGATGATAAACCTGGATAATAGGAATGGAAGGATGCTCACTGGAGATGAAGGAAGGATATTAACAAGAGTTAAAATTGGGCAAAATAGGAAGGTGATGGTGACGGTGATCTAGATGATGACTGGCTAACAGGTGATGGCTGGGGCCGTCACATGCCCTTGGTAAATCATAGATGGGTATTGTCTGTCCTGAAAATGTTCTGGAATTGAAAGTAAAAATAAAAAATAAAAAAATAAGAGTAACTCGGGCATGTATATACAGCACAATTATATTTAACCGGGGCCAAGTTCAAAAAGAAAAGAAAAGAAAGAAGAGAATGAAAGGTGACCGAATGGTGATTATATTTAACCCAGTTTCAAATTTTAATACATTTTTTTCCACATTAGTGCAATTATTGTACCTCTTTATTACATTCCATAGTTGTGTCAGTTAATTCTTAAAAGAAAAAAAAGTGACTCGGGCATCTATATACAGCACAATTATATTTAAGTGGGGCCAAGTTCAAAAGAAAGGAAAGAAAGAAGAGAATGAAAGGTGACTGGATGGTGATTGTATTTAACCCACTTTTGAATTTTAATGTGCTTTTTTCCGCATTACTGCAACTATTGTACCTCTTTATTACATTCCATAGTTGTGTCAATTAATTCTCATAGATCTATCTTCCTATGCTTGAGAATATTTCAAAAATGACTCTACTGTAGGAATTGATTGCTCTGTTTCTCAAATGCATTATGCTTAAACCACGGTTTATAGTATTCCATGCTTTATATAATACTGTTTGATTTTTTTTCCTTTCTTTTATAAATTTCTTTCTATCTCAATATTTGTGCATGTAAAGTGCATTATATGTTGGATATTTGAATTGCTACATTGCTCTTTTGTAGAGAGACCAAATTTTTGTCTTGTTAACTCACTACTAGTAACAATTTTTATTTTTGTTTCTTGCCAGGCATGCATGCAGGGCTACCGAAGTTTGTTCCTGTCAACTTAAAAGACATTGAGGCTGCTGGATTCCAAGAAGGTGATGAAATATCATTGGAATCTTTGAAAGCAAAGGGTTTGATTAACCCATCTGGCAGAGACAGAAGACTACCACTAAAGGTATTGAGACTGTTTTTGAGTTTTTTTTTCCTCAACCAATTTTGGGATACCCTGCAGAATAAAATTAATTTACCAATCTATTACTACATTAGAAATATTACATGAATTGTGGAGTTTTAAAAAATATTCTTGATATTATCTTAAAGCTGGGCATATTTAACACAGATAAGAATATGCTATGGGGTATGAAATGTGGTGCATTTAGATGTAACTTTTTACCTTCTCCTGCTGAATATTAGTCATGCTGTGTTTCTGTACCCACTCACCCAAACATGCCCTGTCGCCCATATGAGATTCTGGAATTGCTTTGCTATTAAGACATGAAACTGATTCGAGCTAAAGCTTCAAGTATAACCACTACAAGATGAAAATATGACAGTAGATATTCTGCAGATTTAGCCTACCTCTAATTAAATTATGTCCAGATCATGTAAGGTGCTGATCTAGTTAAAATGTTCAAGCATAACCAGGCAATACTTAGGGTTTAGCCTTTTCTAATTGCAGATGTGACCTTATAGTATCAGCATATATCAGGTTTCAATCTGCCATAGGTCTATTTGTTGTAGCTTCTTGGCTTTGGATGAGCCTTATTTATCTAACACTTCATTGTTGATTTGTTGATGAGCTGCAAGGCAACCAATTTGGTATGAGATGCCCTGACATTGAGATTCAGAATTTCCATCTTATGCCTGATTTCTAGCAATTGGCATGGTTTATTCAATAGCTTAGTTGCAGCATGTCAGAAACTTGTGGTACCAAACCTGCATATCAAACAATTTTTTTGTTCGTGTTCCCTGGTATTTTGAAGGTCACTGACAATGGAATCATATCTACCCTATCTCCGTACCTAATTTCAGGATATTGGTTAGTGTTAGATCAGATGCAGCTGAACAGGATCTTTAAAAATGTTCTTTTGCTGATGTGAACATCTGTATAACATCATATGACACTATGTATATTATCTGTGATTACATCAGAAGGGTCTAGAACTTATACTAGCATATAGGTGAATGCTGGC
This sequence comes from Elaeis oleifera, assembly GCA_000441515.1. Lineage (NCBI taxonomy): Eukaryota > Viridiplantae > Streptophyta > Magnoliopsida > Arecales > Arecaceae > Elaeis > Elaeis oleifera. The sequence goes on from KE504736.1 coordinate 1,098,668, forward strand.
ACAAAGAAAGCCTGGTGAGATGTTGAAGTAGACAGCTTTCCTCATTCTATTTTTATCTTTGTTTTATTTTTATAACTAAAATAAGCTGAACACAAACATAGAAGTGAGATTTCCATCAACATAAAATTGAACTATGTGTGCATTAATCATTATCTGTGTTTTGTAACACTTGAATGAAGCTGGCTATGGAGCAGGACTTTAAGTTGAGAATGCTTCAGTAAAGGATTGAACAAAGTTTTACGGTTACCTGTCTACTTGATGTCAACATCTAATAGATGGTACTAAATTCCTTAATAGGAAAGCTTTGGGTATTGGTGGGTATTGTGTTGGGAGACTGACATTATTCTTGCAGTCCAAATTCCTACAGTCAACCCTCCAAACTTATGTAGACTTTGGAAGAGTCTACATGAAGAGAGAAGATGACAGTTCGTTATAGGTAAGCATGCTCTTTTTTGTTTTGTTTTGTTTTTTTCTTTTAAAGTACATTTTATAGAAACACAGCACGTCCACAACTGCATTGCTATCAAATTTAATGACACAACTTTTCATAAGTTGTTGCTATTAATATTCTTCCGAACTGAAATTCATATAAATGCAAGCTAAAAGCAGAGCATCTTGTCATGGATTCTTAGTCTTACTAAGATATTTAAGATTGTTCTATATTTGTTATTTACATATCTAGATTCCCTTGGAATGAATATCGCATGTTTAACTATCCATGGAAATGTTTTGGAGGGTCATTATCTAAACATTCCAGTTCCGTTGGCTTATCTGACATTGTTTCTTGGAATTGATATACAATTTGTTCCCGTATTAAGTTTATTGGGAATCACTGCTGGAGAGCCCAGTCATAGCCTTCCTCTAAATACATGAGTCTCTTCAACATTGTACCTTTTACATAGAGCTCTTTCTCTTAAGTCAATTGTTACATGGATTTTGGTACACAAAAACCTATATAAAGTGCAGTAATAAAATAAATACCCAAGAAGGAAAAGATAACAGACGTTGACAAAGTTGAGAGTTGACAAAGCTTAGAGAAGTGTACTAAGTTCGCATGAGGTAACAAAGCAATAAGCTATCCTATCAGGTAGAGAGAGGCAAGCTGGTGCTTGCTATATCTGGACCTGCCATTGCCTCTGGTAGGGCAGGAATAGTTGGAAGGTAGAAAGATGCTGGGAAAGTCAAGAATCTGTAGCAAGAAATGCGTTCAAATAAGTAGGAGAATCTTGACAACAGTCATTTTTGATTAAGTGGATGTGCTTGGCAATGTGGTGCCTAAATATATGGATCTTAGTGGTATATCGATTGCTTGATGTTGACAATTGGAATGCTTGAGCAGGTTTTATATTATGTGATGCAAAGAGGTATCCAATAAATGAGCATGCCTGCCTTATTTCGAGTGGCTTTGTGGCGAATGAGAATGCTGCAGCCTTGTTGTGGGCCTTCAGCTTTTTGCAGAATGTAAGTATTTAACTTGAAGGTTCTGTGGCTTGTAATCCTACTCAATATCCAGGCAGTTTTAGGAGATTTCAGGAGAAATGAATTTAAACCAGTTTATGTAGACAAAGGTGGAATCACTGCACCTGATAAGTTGGCTCATACTGTCTGGTCTCAGCAGATCATGTCATTGCAGAGAGATTGTGACCTGGCACCGCAATGGATTACTTGAGATAAAATATTTTATATTTTATATTTGTTTATTGTTCATAATACAAAGAAAATCAGCTATTGTGTCAGTTAACACCTCGTATACATTGCTTGTAATGCTTTGATAACTAGCATTAGGATTGTGAAAATGGAGAATTGATTATTTTAGTGAGTTTTTGGGATTGTCGGAATCATTGTTCTATCAGTTTGACTTGTTTATGAAACATATGATAAATAACTGAGAAGTTTGAATGTTCATATTACATTACATTATATTGTTAGGCCTTATTATTGTAGAGGATGATAACCTTGTTGTCAGACACACATTATCTGACTGATATTATAGTGCTCTCTAGTTGATAAATTGTTGATATTTTTAGTGTTCTATCAGTTTGTAGTGCTCTCTAGTGGATAGATTTATTTGTTTTCTTTAGGACTTGACTTTAGGCATATCCTATGCTTGCTGGCATTGTTAGGATATAAATATTCCGTAAATGGTTCTTATGGGCTGATTTATTTTGGCCAAAATGGTTCTTGTTGTTTTGGCTTGGCCATACATTTTTGTGTCTCACTGAATTCAGCTTATTTGGAAAATGTGCAGTGTTTATGTTATTCGAGGATTAGGTCCCTGTTGCTAATAACTATATCTAACAGTGGTCTGTCAATTTATTGAGGAAAATCTGACTCGAGACATGCAGAAAACCACAAGCTTGAAACAACTGAAGAGTTGGCAATTTTATTTGCAAGATGTAACCTTATTATCTGGTCTTTTAAAAGCAGCCAGTTATGCTATCTGTTATTTGCTTCGCTTGAACTGAGGTTTCCTCCTACTATTGCTAGAGCCAAACCATTTTCATGTGTTCAGGGTGCACTTCTATATCGGTATGAATAGTTTGACATTTAAAAATTCTGGCATAAATACAGCATTTCAGTTAGATTTTTATGCTCATCCAAACTTTTAACTGCTGCTAGATTTTGGGAGATGGGGATTTGTCTGTTAAGTTGAACACAAAGGCACGGGCATTTTCAGCAGCAGCAAAAGAGAAGCTTGAGGCTGCTGGCTGCACTCTCACTATATTGTCTGGTCGGAAGAAGTGGGTAATGCCATCAGTTGCAAAGAATCTTGCTCGAGCAGAGGAATATTTTGCCAAGAAAAGGGCAGCAGCAGCAACTGGTGGTGGTGGTGCTGAATCAGTCATCATGTGAGTTACGTCGCCTGTTATATTCTCCCAAGTTCTTGTACCCAAAAATGCCTTATGATTAGAAATTCTTTTAAAATGTTTTGTCATTCCTTTTGTTTGTGCTATTGTATTTGGTTCAAATTTAGTGATACTTGATCTGGTGAGGCTTACATTTGCATGTTTTCTGAAAACGAATTATGGGCATCAGAAAGGTTTTTAAGGCAGTTGCAGATCAATCAGTACTCTACAGCCAAATACTCGCTTAAGAGGGTCTTCTGCTCATGTGGGATCCCCTACTAGTGATTTCCAAGTTCTGTGCAAGAAAGTTGGAGGAACTACAATGTACTAACAGAATGATTCAAGACAACGATCAATTAAAATAGAAGTTTGGATAGGATCATATTGAATATAAGATGATGCTAAGAAAGGACATGATAGTTATGTAACCCCCTTCAATCAAAAATAAGTACCATAGCAAAATGCAACCTGCCAAATAGGAAGTAATCTTTCGCTTGATGTGATCTTTGTGCTCTAGAATTTGCCCTAGCGTACAGCTGGCATCTTCCTGTCCTGTTCCCTGCTCTTTTTTATTCTCATGATGATATTTAGAACCGGAAACTAGAAAAAAAATATCGATCCCATGAGATACAACGATATCTCGCAATGGACATTTTGATCATTGCTTGTCAATGTCCCTTCGCCGAAGCAACAACGGTTGCTAACTGCAACACTCTATCCTTGTTCTCGATATCTAATCCTGATTCTCTACGACGAGTGCCGGTACCTCGCTGGGTGTATCCAGAAGACGGCAAAGTCCCGACAATAGCAATACTGGCTTCTTGTTTGTAGTTTAAATTCATGCAATTAGGAGGCGACTCTCTAAAATTTCAGCGGACCTGCAAAAAAGTTGAAAGAAATATACAGGAAGGATGATGAGGCTTGACATAAGGAGCTATCTTAATTTGCAGGGCACAGCTTATAAGCCAAATGGTCAGATTGAAACGTGATACCATTTCTCTTCCCATCTCTGAAAATATTTACATGTAACTGTTCTAATAGAGTGGCCCAATAGAGTTACTTAGTTTGCCTCATTCCATGCAACATTGAGAAATTCTCTGTGCACCGCGGACGGTGCAGAACGTGCGCACCCCGCGATAATTGGCTCACACATGAAGCCGAGACACGGTGCATAATTTTTTTTTCTTTCAGTTCTGCACGTGAGCCAATCACCATGCACTCCATTTGTGGTTCTGCACCATCTGCGGTGCACAAAAATTTCTCATGCAACGTGGTAATCTAAAGCAACCTGAAAGTAAAGTCAACCAATCTGGGCCCTAACCAGCAAGGCATAAATTGTGCTAAAACAAGACAATGCTTACACCTCAGCATGATGAGTAATCAAAAGTTGTGTGGAACATTATGTTCGGTCGCGCGTCCCGCGCGCAGCCGCCTGCGGCCGCATCGCTGCTGTCGGCCGCCGGCGATCCTCCGTCACTTCGGATCTCGTGTCGATTTTAAAAATTCGTATCTCTTCCATCCGAGCTCCGTTTCGGATGATTTTGATCTCGTTGGACTCCGTTTTTCGTCGCAAACCTCGCTGTATGATCAATATGGGCTGAATCCCGAGACGTCAAATCCTAACAATCTCTATCTCGACTCGATATTCGACCTTCCACTATAAAAATTTAATTTTTGCGATGAAATTTTTTCGTCGCTAAAAATTATATTTTCGTCGCTAAAAGTATTTGCGACGAAATATATCGTCGCTAAAAATTTGTAGAGAAAGTCTCGTAGCAAAACACCTTAGCGACGAAACGATTTTATTTCGTCGCAAAAAATAGTAAACCTAGACGACGAAGTATGCGCTGTATTAGCGACAAAAACATTTTGTCGCAAGAGCTTAAATTTTCGTCGCTAAAATTACAACGAAAATAATTTTGTCGCTAAATATAGTGATTAAAAAAAATATCCTCTTATTTTTTGCGACAAAATTTTTCTTTCGTCGTAATTTTTTGCGACGAAAACGAAATCCATCGTAAAAATTCGTGACGAAATTCATCGCAAACAAAATTTGTCGCAAAAATTTCGTCGCGATAATTGCGACGAATAAAATGTTCGTTGCTATAATTACGATGAATAAAATTTCATCGCGATAATGACGACGAATAAAAATTTCGTCGCGATAATGACGACGAAATAAAATTTCGTCACAAAAAATTAAATTTTAGCTACGAAACTATTTTTCGTCGCAAAATTAGCAATGAATAAAAATTTCGTCGCGATGTATAATAAAATTTATTTTTGGATTCACAAATTTTTTTTGCGACGAAATTAATATTTTATCGTTAATTAAATTTTGGATAAAATTAATTTTATTTTTTTATCAAAAAAATCTGCTCAAATACAAATTCTCTGATCAAATATATTTACATAAATAATATATTAACACAATAGAAATATTCTAATTCAAAATACCAATTCCAAATAACAAAAGTTTCATAACCATCTTTGTCATATACAAAAATATAAGTCCATACACCATTTTAATTTAAAAAACTACAAACTAGGTATGATCTGACTCGTTGGCCTCGTTCCCTTCTCCAAGCGTCGATCCCTGACCCGATATGTATCGCGATGGTGGTGCAGAGGCGGCATCATGTGACTGTAGAAGTGCTAACTCAGAAGTATCAATACCGAGCCGTCCCGCCACCGCAGCTACCTCTAACATTTTTTCCTTCATAATAAACCAATAAAATCATAAATTTTTTTCAAACTCTTTAAAAGTATTCAAAATGTAGAGTAATGATACTTACATGACGCTGCCTCGCCTCCTCGGTCACGAACTCGCCACTCTTATTTTGATAGAATTTAGCATAGGCATCGACTCCGGATAGTCCCTGTTCAAACAAAAAAAAAATACAAAATAATATAAATATTTAATAAGAAGTTACAAAGTATGATTGCAAATGTAGTTACGTACCATCCTCTTCATCCTC
>KE504736.1:1109240-1127757 GCA_000441515.1 Elaeis oleifera
TGGTCCACCGGTGCGCTTTTGGGGTCGCGGCGAATGAGAAGCATGGGAGGAGGGCTTCTGGGGCCCACGGAGGGGCCTTATCTCGAACGTGATTGGGCAGGCGGGAAAGCCATCCGTTACTCTGGAACGCCATTGGCTGGGGTCATGTGATGGGATTTCTTGTGGACCCCGCGAGGAAGTAGGGGACCGGCCCAGGTCTTTCGCCCGTCGCCGTCCTGTCCTTCTGGTTTCTACTTCTTTGCTTGCGGTCCCCTGGCCAACTCTCTGGATGTGGCGGGTGGGTTGGGACCAGGGTCGGTGGCAACATCTGATCATGGGCCTGAAATGGAGGAAAGAATGTTTCTTCGTGGGGTTGGAGTGATTTATCTTTTTGTGGGACACCAATCAATGGATTGTGCAATAGCCGTTTCAAGATCTATATAATCCGATAAAAAAATATTTAGAGTGCTTTAGGAGCTATACAATATATAATCCAACAGCTGACATCGTGAAAGAAGGCTGTATCATATAAAAGGTACAATTTGTACCAGATCATTAGGACCACATCTAGATGCACAGCAACGCCTCATCCTGGATGTAATGACGTAGGAATTCTTCATCTCCTTCGATGGACTAACAACAATTCTTTTTTAGGTAGAGTAAGGCCATGCACTCCCTCTCTATGCATGTACATGAACAATTTTCTAGGTTTTTGTTACTAAGTTGCCAAATCCATAATCGTAGGCTCGATAAATAAAGGGTACGTTGATGCATTGTTATCTATCATAGATCATGTCAACCCCGATTGTTTACGCATGTCCCTTATAATGCAAAAGAGAAGCATTTGCCTTCTTGAGAGATAAATGTTCTGATTAGCAGTGAGTAGCAATAAATGTGTTGTTATCTTGGTTTGGAGCTAAATTCCTTTCTTTCTAATATCATACAGAATGGAATTATTGATTTATCACCTTTATGAAAATGAAAATGTAAGTTTGATAACAAAAGGACCTGGGTGAAACAACTAAAGTTTGGGATTTCCAAATATTCCAAAACATTTGGTAATAGCTTGCAATTTATTCCTTTCTAATTATGTGGACTCGTGTCTACATTAGGCTAGTTAATTTCCATTTTCTCCTTAATATGGTCGCCCCATACATTCAGTTACTACATTAGTTTCTCTATTTATAAGAAATTCATGACATAATTTAACTTTAGAAAATTAGAATGAAGTACATGACAAACCTTAAATAACTGGGGCAGTGCATCTCTAGTGGCTGCCTAGATGGCAAGTGCTCCGACAAGCAAAAGTTTAGGGTGCTGCCCTAACTCTTCATAATTATTGATCTTTTTCATTGACAGTAGCAGTTGACTTTTTTTCCTATCATACCTAAAAAATTCAAAATAGTTGATTTTATGTAAGAGTTGATTTTTTATCTTTTTCCATCGTACTTTCACATGGGGAAAAGAAAAGAGACAGCAACAAGAAGAAGTGCTTATTCCTGCCCCTTTGATGTAGCAAAAGAAACTAGATTAATTCCTAACTGCAATATCAGCTTGCCATAATCTTGAAAATAACAAAGTTACCTGCATTTATCTCCTTCTGCAATCCCCAAACCAACAAGGGAGTATCTTATTTCATTGTCCTTGGAAAATAAAATATTTTCATTAAGAACCCCAAACATTTCATTAGAAAATAAATATGTTCATACAGAATCCCAAACAGGTCTAGTAAGAAACAAAAAACGGTAGAGTCTATTTGCTTCCACCAAATAGGAGGAAAACGCACACTCAGTATGCTCTTTCAAGCACCCTTTCAACAAATTTTTTTCTTGTAAGTATTCTGATATGAATTTTTACCCATTATAACATCCTGATTTGAAGAGGTTCCTCAAGGCCGGCAAGTAGTTTTTAGATTGTGAAAGAAATATCTATATTGTAGAACTTCCTCAAAGAATCAGTGGTATTTGCCTCCCTATCATCTTGTTTTCTTATCTCTAACTAAACGTACTCCTGAGTTTAGTTTAGACCTGGCAACTCATGTGCCAAAGATAATCCTCAATTCTTATTCTAAAATTCGGACTCAAGTGTTGTAGATGATTTACACTTTGGGTGAGATCTAGGTCTCGATTATAGGTTCAGGTGCAACGCATGATCGGATTTTGTATTTGTTCTAGTCAATTAAGTAGGAAAGGGTTCCCCTGGACCATGCATAAACTCCAAGTTCACCATGTGTTGCACCAGGTCTTTGATTGAAGAAAGTTTTCCAGCATGATAGATCCGTGCCTATATGTAGTTGAGTTACAAGTTTTTAAATCTGGGGTTGTACTTGTATCTTTTGTGTGAAGGATTTACCTTCCTTTGCATGAGTACATTGTTGGATCGCAAAATGAGTGCTTTGAAATTTATGCAGCTGGATGAATCAAGAGGATTGGTGTGCTTTGAGATCTATACAGGATATGATTTAATAATTGACATTGTGATCGACCACTTCTGCAAGGTAGATATGTTATCGGTCCATAACTAGATGTACACTTGTTAAACCCTCACAATAATTTTTATCACATAATAAGAGCGCGTTTGTATATTCCCATAGGATTGGACTGAAAATCTGTAGGATCTATAAATTGGGCCATTCATTTAAACATGATTCTATATCAATCAAACATCAACTAGCCTAAATCTTATGGGAAGAGAAAAAAGATCTTCATGGTACTTTTTTTTTTTTTCTCTCTGGATAGTCCAAAAGCTAAGATTTGGACTAGATTTGGATAAGCTCTTAGAAATTTAAGCTAGAGGAACCAACAGACTCTATTTCTATATGATATTTCATCTAATTTTGTAGGGTTATCCAAACCCTAAAGATCACCACGTAACTAGATGACCAAATGGATCCTTGTCTTTGATTTGATAGCCGAATACTTGACAACAACCTTAACATCACCTGTCTTCGTCTTGACAGACGTTAGCATTCGGATGTCCTAATCAACTAAAAGAGTCCACATGAAGAACAAGGCTTGTAGCAGACCACGTAGCCTTGAGAAGCTAGTGGACACCCTGAAGCCGCCACCATTCTCGGTCCGAAGCCTTAGGTGTTAGCCAATAATTTTCATCAGAACTCTTGATACCAACTTTTCTTGAAAGAAAAAATGTGGTGGAAAAGCAACCATCTGATACCAAACCTGGAATTTTCCTGGTGCATGGATTGAGGAAAGGGATGTCAACCCATGAACCCAACAGGAAAAGAGAAGCAAGCTGTCGAAAGTGCTACACTTCTGGCAGATTTGTTCATACTAAGAGGCTGATTGTGTGACCCATCTTTATCTTAGATGGCAGTGGTGGTGCCAACCAGATGGACAGATGCATCTAAGAAAATGAAGCCATAAAATGTCTAGTAACATGGATTAGCTCTTGTAGTTGCTTTTCCAGTTTAATGCTGTCAGGATTTTACGTCGGGTTCGGAAAACCATCAAACATCTGAATCAAAAGAACGTACGAGCATTCTATCTGTAAGACCTCATCCTCATCATCAAAATAATAGCTTCTTTATCAAGATATTTGGAAAATTGGGAACCATGTTACCATGTGCAGACATTTATCTTGTTGCAATTTGAATTGGAAGAAAAGGTTTTAGAAAACAACAATTATAAAAATATTTAGAAGTTCAGCTCAGCTGAAAATTAAGCTGAATCAAGTCGGAAGACTCTACAAAGTTTCAAATAATTAAGATTTTAAAGTCTATAAAATAATAAATTACAAATAAAAAATTGCAAAATTTATATTATACACAGTGACAGGCAAGCATAACATTATAAAGGTAAGCCTCTATCTACAGAAACGACCGAAAACCAATGCCCATGTATGTATGGTGGTTGCCAATGGTAAGATCAAGCAGCAGTTGGGATTCAAGATACGCCGGAGTTAACAAACATGATATATAAAGAATTCTTGGTTATTGAAAAGACAACAAATAACCTGAGTTAGAAACATATATATAATAGAAATAAATTTATTACATTTGGAAAGGGATTTGTTGAAGGAATTTAAGTGAGATTGCCGAGCACAAAGGCGTTGATAGGGTTCTGCCATGGTACTTCTTCATATTTTTTTGTCGAAAAGGTGGCGACTCATCCTAACCGTTGGTTATTAATTACCGGATACCCAAGAAATTTATCTTAACCTATTTCCAACAAAGTTTGAACGTAAAATATTAACTAGTCTAATGATGCGAACGCAGTCCAAACGTAAATAGTAACTATACGTTGGCCAACCCTGTGATGAAAGGCTAATAATTTATGTTTTTAAATTCTGCTGGACGGGATTAGGCTTGGGCACTAGGCCGGGCACGGCACGGCACGGCTCGGCCCAAGCCCATCGGCCCATGAATCAAACTGGTCGTATCGGACATGGCCCGATTATATCGAACCTCGATCTGACGGGCTGTGCTAGGCATGGTCCGTGACCCATCAGGCCCGCGGGACTGATGGCCCAATTTTTTATTTTTTATTTAAAAAAAAATCAGTCCAAATGGCCGTGCCAAGCACGGCCCGTTTGAGCGCGCGGGCCTGATGGCCCGATTTTTTATTTTTTATTTAAAAAAAAATCAGTCCAAACGGGCCGTGCCAAGCACGGCCCGTTTGAGCCCGTTATGGGACTTGCTTGGCACTAGCCGTTCAAGACCGTTATGGGCCATGCCTAGCATGGCCCGTTTAAAGCCGTTACGGACCAGACCTAGCCCGTAATAGATAAAATATTTTTTTTATTTTTTATATTATAACGGTTATATTTGAAAATGATCATTTTGACCTCTCCAACGGTCAAAAAACGGCTAAATTGAGAAGTATTTTGAAAAAATAAAAATTTTGAGATTTTTATAAATAGGGCCCTCCTCTTTTATTCTCACCATATCAATTCATCAAACAAATCCTCTCCCTCTCTAATCTTTCTACTCCTATTTATTCTTTCTTCTAGCAATTCTACTCTCTTCCATTCAATATTTAGTAAATAGCAATTATAGTTTAGTAATTCTAGAGTTATACAAAAGAGGAAGCATTTCTTTTGGAGGTCGGAGTTCAAGAGGTAGCTCTTTCGGCTCTACTCTGTTGGCTGTACTCTCTTCTTCCGGCCTGATCCTCTTCTTCTGGCTCTCTAACTCTCTGCTCTATCTTTCTTCTTCTTCAACTCTACTCAATTTTTTTTATTGGTTAGGATTAGTTTTATTTTTTTGCATTCACTCAATTTAGATGGCAAATTATGATAATGAGAGTATTGCCGTCGTGCAATCCAGCTTTTCTCCTATTTCTAAGGAGGAAAAAATTCTTCCTACTTCCTCTGAAGTCTCTTCTGTTAAAGTTGGATTCTCTTTTCGTAAGAGGATCAATGCTATATGGAATGATTTTGATATAGTTTTAGATGATGGAGCCTATAAAATAAAATATAAAAAATATGTCAAATTATATAATTGTACCAGTTTTGAAGGAACTGATCATTTGAAGAGACATCAAGAGTCTTATAGGGTAAATGATTCTCGTCTTCGAAGCACCCTTAATATACAAAGGGGCACCCTTAATATACAAAAGGGCACCCTTAATTCATTACAAGGTGGTTTTACTTTATAAAAAAATTTTAATATCTTCTATTTTTTTTATTTATCCCCAAGTCCTCAGCCTATTTATTTATAAAATTATTTTTAAATAAAACTTTAAAACATCTTATGTCAAATGGATCGTATCAGGTCCATATGGCCGTGCCTTGGCAAGGCCCATATGGGCTGGCATGCGAACCGTGCCAAGGCACAGCCCATATGGGCTGGCACGCGGGCCGTGCCGGGCCTGGGTACGTGTTGTGTCATACTTGGCACGACGGGCTGTGCCAGCTTAGGCCTTGAAGGGCCGTGCCGGGCTCGGGCTGCGGGCCACCAAACCCCAGTCCAGCTCGGCCCCTAGTATTAGGCCATGCCTTAGCACGGCACGTTACAGTACTTGGTGGTCGTACCAGTTCATCCCAATGTCCACCTCTGGATGGGATTTTCGTTGGCTAGGGTCAACTATTATTTTTGGCACCCAAGAAGATGGATTGCGATCCTCCACGGTGTAAAGAAAGCATCACAAAAAGTAGTGCTAATGCCGGAGTGCCTGGGGTGCACGTGCTGGCACATAGGGATGGCAATGGATTGGATATAGATCGGATCAGCTAATATTTTGTATCTATTCCATAATTAAAAATCCTATATCTACATTCGTCTTGTATCCATCTCAGATCAGATCAAGAAGAGATGGGGACAAAGATCAGATCTGATAGATTAAAATGGGTTGGATGGAAAACTCATCATATAAATTATATAAAATAATTATAATTTAAAAAAAATTATATTAAAATTACATCGAATCAAATTTGAAACAGAAAATATCATTATCTATGTTTAATTCAAATTTACTTTGAATACTTTTGCTAGAATCCATATCCATTCTAACTTCGTTAGATAAAATCCACTCCATTTAATTCGAAACAGATTGATTACCTGACAAGTCAATTAAAATTGCTCTCTCTACTAGCAATAATGATCATGGGTCCCAACCATACAGGCTGCGAGTCTTGGCCGCACTGGTCCCAAAATCTAGCATGAGTTTAATCCCATCAGGTTCAATAAAAAAAAAAAAATATAATCTTATTAGGAAGGTTTGACTTTAATTTGATTTTATAATTTTTATAATTTTTTATATTATTAAAAAATTAGTAGTTAAAAATTTGAATTAGAATAGAACTTGAAATTTCCTCTTACACTACTTATAATTATCTTCATTAGGACCCCTCTTGTAATCATGCTGGAAATTTTGAAATTATTGATTAATAAGAATTTTTTTGTAGAAATTATTCTTGCTTTCTCTCTATTCTCATATAGATTTTTTAGATTTATGAGCCAGCATATTAAAGTCGTATCCTTAGAGTGGTTAGCTAAGGTGATATTTTGGATCTTGGAAGTGTTTGTATTGTACATATCATGGTAGGATTTCTATCTTACCACAATTCTTCACGGGAATTTACTCTTTCTTTTTCAAGTTTGCAGCCAAAGTTCAACCCTTTTTGGACGTTGAGTGCACTAATGAATGCATGCCACATCACATAACTTAGATCAGAAGATCTCCAAAATTTGGTGTAATCGGATAAGAATGAATATAAAACAAACAGGACAACAGTCCACTGTTTCTCTGAAAAAGAGAGAGAAAGGAGGAAAGAATCTTATTTTGGCGCATCCTCCATCCCCCAGCATGCTCTTTTCCCTCCTATCCCGCCACCTACTTCCTCTTTATCCGGAAAGGAAGAAAAAATATGCTCTGTCTCTCACTCTCAATCCTATTTTTATCTAAAACCTTTCTTTGCCAGGAGCCTCAACTTTAGATACATCATGATGGAAATTGTCAAGGAACCGGCTATTTGCCTCTCTACAGATTTTTTTTTCTTTTTTTTTTCAAACTATTATTTTTCTATCCAGTCATTGATGAGCAAATCAGTTATTAAATATCTAAGACATAATTTGTTTGAAGAATTTAGACTCTAGAAAAAAATGAGAATAAATGACTTCTCTTCGAGCTTTTTGGGTGAGAGATTAATTTATTTCTATTTCATTTGGAAGGAATGAAAATGTCATAGTCTTTTCAAATACAACTTTATTTTTTCTTGCATTCAAGCTCTATTTTAATTTAATTTTGATTTCGATTACGAATCAAATATTTGAAAATATATTAAATATAATTTTATCGTAACTATTTCGATTTCTAACACTTCTTGATGTCACGGACTGTACCCATCGAAACAAGCATAAAGTGAGGCAGGTGATGTACGGTAGTAGCGATTTGGTCACCTTTGTTTATAACAGAGGAAGCCCATGATGTCTGCCTTGGTTTCTAGATTCTCAAACAGGGCGGTGACTTGAAGCTTTTTGTTGCAGCTTTATTTTTTTCTTTTATCGTCAAGCCTGTAATCAAAAGCTGATAATTTTGGTTCTGGTTTGTCCCCATGCTCTTTTAATATTTGTATACAGTTGATCTAGTCGTTTTGAATGATTTCTTTGGAATCCGTAGCAAAAAACTATAGAAACAAATATCTGCTTAAGTTCTTGTCAATTTTCACCTTTATGAATCTTATTAAAGTTGAGACTACCGACAATAAAGAACTTTTGTTTTCTTTTTCTTTTTTGGTAAGACGACAATAAAGAACTTTCGTTGCTACATTTCGACAGCGCAAGATTAAAATAAAGAGTGAGAGATGGAGAATAGGCTTCAATTCGGTTTCACCTCTCGTTCTTGTGAATTACTTCCAAAGTTATGGGAGATCATCAACATGGCTTGCATTCGCCGCTGCGGCTTTCAGGTACGGAGAGATTTCCCTGTCGCAGTCTTTAATGAAGGTGTCACAGTGTTTATAGGTAGTAGTGTTGATGGCACCGCTCAACCGACAACTAACCCAGGCGAGCCACCGCATTTAAGCCGCTTATCCGTAACACCCATGGCGTAATTATTGGTCCTAGTCGACCGTATTATCACTTCCAACTCTAATCAAGCCCGAATTAAAACCAATGACAGCCTTTAAAAAAAAGGACCAACCATGCACGCGTTAAGTGCCTTCAATTACATTACAGCCGGACGCCACCGGTCAACACTCCAACTCCATATTTATGATGCTTAAAATTTAAACCCCAATTGGTGTTACAACTATCAACTATACCACTTAACCAAATCCAACCACACAGCACACACTGAACAGCTTGCAATATAGGTAAAAAACCAACAAAAAAAAAAAAAAGGAAAGAAGGATGAAATCTAAGCATTTGCTGATGGTTTGTAAACTGTGATGGTATGTGGTAATGAAGTTGGTTCGTTAGAACTTGACGACCTCCGGGATGTCGACCGGGTAGCGGTGGATGCAGTCGGCCCAGGGACCATCGACGGGGTTTTGATGGTGCGGTTGCACTTCCAGACGGCGCTGTTGCACTTGAAACCGCTGCCGAAGCCGATCTGCCACACCCGGTCGCCGCGCCGCATCCGGCCTTTGGACTCGATGTAGTTGAGCTCGTACCAGAGGGAGCTGCTGGAGGTGTTGCCGAAGCGGTGCAGCGTCATGCGCGACGCCTCGACGTGCTCCGGCGACAGCTGCAGGTTCTTCTGCAGCTCGTCGATCACCGCCCGGCCGCCGGCGTGGATGCAGAAGTGCTCGAAGGCCAGCTTGAAGTCGGGGATGTAGGGCTTCCATTTCGGGTTGATGAGCTTCCGGCCGACGAGGGTGAAGAAGAAGAGCAGCTGCTCCGACACCGGCAGCACCAGCGGGCCGATGGTGGTGATGTTAGACTTGAGGGCCTCGCCGGCGATCGCCATGAGGTCCTTGGACAGCGAGATCCCGGAGTAGCCCTGGGGGTCCTCCTCCTCGTAGACGCACCGGTAGGCCCGGTCGTCGGCGCCCTTGTGGGTGCGCACCACGTGGACCAGCCGGTACTTGGCGCGGCGGGTCTCGCGGCGGCGGTTCGAGAGCAGGATCGCGGCGGCGCCCATGCGGAAGAGGCAGTTGGGGAGGAGCATCGAACGCTGTTTGCCGGGGTAGAAGTTGGGTGTGATGATCTCCGTGGAGATGACAAGGGCGTTGGAGTTGGGGTGCACCTGAAGAAGATCGCGGGCGAGGTCGATGGAGATAAGCCCGGCGCTGCAGCCCATACCGGAGAGGTTGAAGCTACGGATGTTGCTGCGGAGCTTGTACTTGTTGACGATCATAGCAGAGAGGGACGGCGTGGGGGAGAAGAGGCTGCAGTTGACGACGAGGATGTCGATGTCTTTGGGCTTGAGGCCGGTTTTCCTGATGAGGTCGTCGATGGCGGAGAAGATGACGAGCTGGGCCTCGGCGCGGGAGGCCTCCATGGTGGGTTGGGGGGATGAAGTGGTTGGCCGGGGGGAGGTAGGTCTCCTCGCCGAGGCCAGAGCGCTCGAGGATGCGGGTCTGGAACTGGACGCTCTTGGGGTCGTCTAAGTTGAGGAGACGGAGGTGTTCCATGAAGCTGGCGGAGGGGACGCGGCAGTAACAGGGGGCTTGAAGCAGGCGTAGTCGACCAGGAACACCGGCCGGGGCCGCGACATGAAGTAGACCGTGGCGGCGAACACTATCAAGAGCGCCGAGGCGAGTATCTCGACGAGTTCGAGCTTGAGGGACCGCCACTTGGCGAGGATCTCGTCGGGGCCGAGACGGACTAGCTCGAGCGCCACCGTGGCCATGGCCGGCACCAGGAGGAAAGTCAAGAAGTTGTTCACAAGATACTGGTATCCCAGCTTGACATACTTGAGCTTGACCGATCTCGAGAACTCAGGCAGTGGCGCCGCCGGCATCTTGTGAAGCTGGTTCTTAATTAATTTGTTACTCCTTTCCTTTCCTCCTTGGATTAATTTGGCCTCCCTTTTACATATAAAGAGTGCCTCCGTTCTGTCGGCTTCTGCTGATTTAATTGTTGGGGAGGAGCTAGAAGCTTGCTTGAGGTGGTGGAGAAGAGGAGTTATGTAATGGGTTGAGTTGGGGTGGTGGTAGGA
Source organism: Elaeis oleifera (assembly GCA_000441515.1). Taxonomy (NCBI): domain Eukaryota; kingdom Viridiplantae; phylum Streptophyta; class Magnoliopsida; order Arecales; family Arecaceae; genus Elaeis; species Elaeis oleifera. The sequence continues at coordinate 1,119,782 of KE504736.1, forward strand.
GAGGAGAGGGGAATTTAAAGGCTTGTGAGCGGGTAATGAATGAGGGCAGATGGGTAGTTTAGATGGGGACCCTACCAACACCAACTGGGACCACCGGCCGGTGCTGACGCTTCTTGGCTAGCTGTCCTCCGGGCTTCTCTCTCTCCCAAGTATTGTGAACATGATGCATTGGATTGCGTCCCGCATGCTTGTGTTCCTCGTGGTACTGCTTTATGTGTTTATTGCAGTACTCCAGGGGTTTGGCCAACCGTTTGGATTGAATTCTGAGGATTGGGCTTGGTTGGGGGGAGTTGGGACGGTTGAAGGTGGTGAGCAGATCAGTTTTTTATTCCAGGGATGAGATCTCGACATCTCCACTGTTCTTTCTCTGGCTTGAGTTCGAATCTTCAGCTCGCTCAAGACATTGATTCGATTATTTTTATGTTGCCAACTCTCGAATCTATACTTCATCTTAAACACCCAATGTATCAACCCATGAACTTTGCCAGATTTCGGATAGAGGTGATCTATCGAGATCAATTCTCTAAAATTGTTCATATAAATGGTTTATTTTTTTTAGCAAGCTTATGTTTGTAATTTAACAGTGTAAAATATAAAACTTTCTTGAAGAAAACATAGGCTGCCCTATTATTTAGCTTAATTTTAAATGATTATTTACTAGTTTGCAAGTTAGCTTATTAATTTGGATGGTGAATACCTTGAGTCTGAACTTAGTTTGATTTATTTAGCCCTTGTGCTATTATGTATGGCAATTTTAAGCACTAGCGTCCCTGCACCACTATAAGAACGAGCGGCTGTGATTGATGATATATATGGTTATATAGTGTATTTTTTCATATCCACATATAGATGAATAAATAAATAGAAGGATTTTTTTATAAAATAATATCTCCAATGTTGGTGGTAGTGTTGATTTTTATAGCTTGATGGGCAAGTGCATGGCACGCCTGTAAAAGTCTGAGGAGAAACTAGTTATTGTCTCAACGGTGACTGATGTGATTCATAAGAAGCTTTGGATGACTTGCTATGTTGGCAAAGCATGCTATTACTTAGCTAGTTAGTATGGTTTTCAAGTTATTTGATCCGGTCCAAGTTGATTAGATGCATTGGATTAACAAATTTAGCACAACCGCCCAACTACCGTTTTCCCTCTCCCCTAAATTACTGCGATACCGTAAAATCTATGTCCGAACTACCCGGTGGAATCCTTTGGTTATTGATAAATATTTGAAGGAATTACGTCAAGGGAAGCTAACATTCAACTGATTTGATAGCGTGTTTATCTTATTTTAATTCTTATTAGAACGTTAGGTGCGGCATCCATGATGTACTGCATCGTATGGTACATAATGCATCATCATATGATGGACAGCTGCATGCGGCAGGATGGGACGTGCATCGCATAGACTGCGTTTATTCATGATTATCAATCATACGATGGATAGTATGCACGGTATATCATGCGGTGCAAGGATCTGCGCTCTTCTCGTTACCTAAAAGAGAGGCTATTCATATCTATCCATCAGAGAAAAAAAACTATATATATACCGAGTCTTGATTCTTAAATACTCAAATATCAGTCAAGAAGGAAGACCTCCAAAAGCTTCTCTTAAAATGTCGATGCAATATTGTTAGTCTTGTTGGCCAACCAAAGGTGGCGTCGCGTGAGAATATGTGATTAGAAATGTCAAGTTCAGAGAACCACATGCACTGCCCATACATGGGTATTTAATTATTATGGTATAACCTTCAGCGGTACACGCTTTTCAGATCGGACTCGAAAGTTTTGGATTCACTCCCTGTAGCTACCGTAGTTATTACCGCGGACGTTGGTCTTGTTCGGCGCAGCAAGATCATGGGTTACCTATTGATTCAAGCATCCATGAGGCCTCTTCCCTCGCTCCTTGCCGGAGCGCTGCGCTAGGGGAGGCCATCGCGAGGGGGACCTGGCGATGCAGCTGGTGGCGGCGGCTGGGCGGCGAGTCTTGGAGGCATCTTAGTCGACGCCAACCTTTTCTAGAAGGGAGCAGCCCTCCACTCTCACCACTGGTGGAGCAGGAAAAAAGAAAGAAAAGAAAAGAAAAAAAAAAAAGATAGAACAAAGCCTCATTTTGCTTGCTGACGGAAAGCACCGAAAAAAATTATCGAGTGCACCAAAACATCAGGATGCTTTTTATAGGCATCGATGAGTGTAAATTAACTAGAAATTTTCGATGCTTCAATTGCACAAGATGATCAGCACAGACGTACGGCAAGCATCGAAAATGCATAACCGATGTTCCTTCGTTGCTGGTATTTTAGCATCAAGAGCTTAATTTTCGACGCTTATAAGCAATATCGGCAGTTGCCTTGAGAGGGGCCAGCTTTTACAAATTCGTAGTGTTTAGGGAATGGTACTGGCAACAGTGATGTGGCGACCATTTGATCTCTGGAGTGGGCTTGGGCAACGATGATGTGGTGATCTCTACCTCAAAAACGGATGGGACACTTTCAGTTAGATTATCACGGTAGTTTATAGAGCTAGCAGTTTGGCTTTAAAGGATGCATTTAGGGTGAGATGGATGCAATATGGGGGAGTTGGTTTGTCTCCCTCTTGGGTGATCCGTGGTGGGGATGTCGACGTCACAAGGTTTATCTTATATGGCATGAGAGTGCAGAATTACCTTGATATCCGGCTTGGTTCGTTTACGTCATTAGAAAAATTGAACTTTCCTTCAGTGCATGAGGCCTTCACCCAATTCAATTTAGGATTTATTTGGATGATTGAGCCAAAATCTCATAAAAATCATGGATTTAGATCTTGTTTAGATAGTTGTGTTGGTCTAAACTAATGGTTTCTCCGGAATTTTGAATCCAACCGTCTAAATAGACCTTCAAGAAAAGGGGAGTTCATCTAGAGGATCGCCCTCCTATTTGAGAAGGATAAAATCCTATCATGTGTTTTAGTAAATTTATCAAAAAATATTGTAAATGATACATCAAAAATAATGAAATTGCTTGAAGAAATACGTTAGATAGACATCAATTTAAAATAATTTAGTTGGATCAGTATACCGACTTGACATGGATTAGGATCTGCCGTGAAAGCAACCCTATGACCGCCTTAATGACTTTTGTTGCAAGTTCTAATTAATGTCCAAGCGACAATCAAACAAACCGAATTTATTGAAAGAAAGCACGGGATGGATGAAAAGATGATAGATATATAAATGGAGAAGATAGATGGATCTTGCATTTATTTCTTATAATTTGAAATTTATATGTTAAATTAAATAATTACTAATAAACTTAATAGTACAAGATAAATAGTATAGATAAATAAAAAATATATATAAATAAAAAATAAAGAAGTATTAGGATTTACAAAAGTTTATATGAGATAATTTTGTTAATATAAAATTTATATCTCTATGCTTCATTTATCTTTTTTTTGTATTCTTCCAATTTGAAAGGATGAAAAATGATGAATCTGGATGAATAGATAATTTCTCCTTCTCATTCATCATTTTCAAAATTTTTTGAACTAAATAGTAGGCGGAGGACATTCATTCTTACTCTCATATCTCAACCAAATATAGAATTAATGTTCTTGTTATTAATAAAATCAATACGTTTCTCCTGGGGCCGGGTTTTGCTCAATTAAATAATGGTCAATAACTACTTAAAAGAATAATAATAGCGGTCGACTCATTACTGCCAGGCCAATGATGGAATTCGTCATGGCCTCCTCCAACCCCAATCAAGTAAAACTTCTACTATTTGGGTCTGAGTAACCCTACGGGCCCCAAGTGTCTAATGCCCAAACTTGTCTTCGTGGATCATGTACCACGTGGCACAAGAAGATTATGGAGCAGAACAAATACGTTGGACACTCATTCCATGTATCGGCGACGGTATATCTTAAATAAAAGAAGTTTAACAAAGAAAATCCTTTAGCTTATTTCTTAGCTTATCGACAGCAGTCACCGTAGTGACAAATTTCTTGGAGCTTGGCGGCGATAAACTTAACCAACGCTGTAGGCTCTCCTTACGTGCATCTGAACATTTTTTTTTTTTTTTTTGCATAAGGCAGTGGTTTGGTGGGCTGATTATGAAATTTCCAAACCAGTGTATATGGCCACGCAATGATGTCTCAAAGCATAGCTACAATATTTTCAAATTATCAAAAAAATTTTGAATTCTTCTTAATTTTTCTCTGGTCTAAATACTTCTCCAAATTATTAATTCTTCAAAAATAAAAAGTCCAGGACTTTTCAAGTGCCCTCAAAATATATTCTAATTTGTAATTTATTGATGACTTATTCACAAATAATTTAAATTTGAATGCTATAAAATAATTATAAGATATTGATGAGGGTAGACATCCCGTTTGACCTCAATAATTGATGAGGTGGATGAGCTCAGTAGGCCACCGACCTGATCACCTCGGCCAAGAATAGGATGAAGATACGACTTTATCGAATCATAGTTATGGAAGGCAATTACTCCGATCTGATCGTCATGGAATAGATATGGCATCTGAAATCTCCAAATGACAACTCATCGTGACAGTCGGATGATAGCTCGCCTCTACCACATGTAAAATATAGGGTGCAACCATCAATCATGGGATCTGCACAATTCCCACGATGACGAACGTCATTTATTGCAGAAACAGTCTTACATTTTTCTCTATAAATAAAGAGAGTAGGAGATCTCAAAAAAATCTCGAAGCCACTTGAAACCCTTCTTGATCTCATCTCTATACTTTCTTTATTGTTCACCAATTATTGACTAACTTGAGAGTCGAAGGATTCCTATTAGAAATATTTTTGGAAAGAGACTTCTTTTTGGAGCACTAACTCCCATCCTCTAGAGTTGTCCAGACTCGCCACTTTTAGTCCACTTCGGCTAGACCAACCTCAACCTCAGCGTGGAGATCGGTAACAATAGATATGATATTTTTGCTATCATTTATATTTCTTATACCTCTTAATTAATATGTTTACAAATAATTTAAAAATCCACATTTTATCAATTTTGCCTTTTTCTATTTTTTAATCCTTCAAACTCAGTAAGGACTTTTGATGAATTTATTGGTTTTTTTATGAATTTCAAATTATTATTTTAGTTAAATTTGTGTGCTCCCGTGTGTGTATCCTTCTTGTCAAATATATTTTTTTTACTAGATTTTGCATAAAAACTACCTTATTTATTTTGCAGAGAAAAGCTCAAGATTTTTTTTTTTTTTGTAAAGCAATGCATATTTAAAATTCCTAAATATTTTTATCCATGTGTGAGTTATAAAAATATATATTAGATATTCAAAATGGGTACGTAAATTACCAGTAAAATATATGTAACCTCTCTTGTATTTACACTTTGGGCAAAACTGCTTTGTCTATAAACGTTTAGACACTGCATCTATGGGATAACTGTTTTTTGCAACATCAATAATTAAAAAGATTTTTTAAACATTTTTTTTCTTGTTTATTTTCAAATAATATAAAATGCTTTAATCAATTTGGCAGTTGGCGCTGGACTGATTCAATGCTGGAATTAAATCAATGAATAAAAATCATGTGGGGTGGGGACTATAGAATATAATATAGGATGAGACCCATACTTTGCCATGTTTCCTTTAGCACCTATCCTAATGTGGAAATCCAAAAATCAAACAGAAGCAGGACTCCCTTACTAATAGAGTAGGTTAGTTCTATAACTTAAAATAATAGAAAGAAAAAATTTATGTGCCACAAGATATCATCTATGATGAGAGGCAGTTCGCATCCTTTTTGTTATTTGTTAAGTCTCTCCATCTATTCTCTTTCCCGTCAACCTGTTTCTCCCATATTGAAAATTTATTGAATAAAATTTATCCCATGGATCTCATGCAGAAGATTAGAATACAAAAAAATAAATTATTCAACAATAGATCCCAAAAGAAGAATAACAATAATCAATCAATCATATCTTGAGATCTTTGAGTGGCCATTAACGATCTCATATCAGCATTTAGCAAAAAAAATCGACAATGATGCGTAGATCTTCCTCTCCGTCTCCACCTTATACTTGTCTCCTCAATGGGATGAGTTCCGCCCTAGAAATGCAAGATCTTGATACCCTAGGATTTCTCTAAAAGCGAATATATATCAGAGTGGAGTGGGGAACTAATCCAGTCAGTAATACTAATGGATCCACCCATCATAGAGCCCATTAACTAAATCAGACCTACACCGATATCTACCACATCACATAATTAAGATAATAGGATCTAAATAATATGATCATAGATAATTATGGACTCCTTAATCATTCATTCAAACAACAACTTAGTCCGTATTTTTCATAGTAAATCAAAAAAAAATTAGTCTATAATCAATGAAAGTCCATCTTATGAGAATTTCCAACATTCTTCTACTTGGATGATATTGATTAAGACTCCTTTTTATTAAAAAAATATATTATTGTATACATAGTTTGAAAATGACTCTCAAGCTAAGCGCACCTAATGTGGCTACATATGCAAATATCCTGAATGAATAACATCTTTAGTCAAAATCCGATCCGCTAAAATCACTAAGATTGAATCATAGCAGTCTTCATACTATCTATTGATATTAGACCTCTCTATAGTTAAAAATGTTAGTAATCTTATCGATATGGATTTCAATGATGTAGTACATACGTGTAGTATGAACTTTATACCCATGTGATCAAAACATACAAAGCTCATCATCGGTCTGCTTTATAGTTTCAAATGAAATATCTTTATGCTTTCCCAATGAAAGCTATAATAATTTAAGCTTATGTCATAATTCATCATCTGTCTCAAGATAAATCTTTTATATCTCAAGGCGAATCATGATATCAACGATATCAATTACAACATAAGCAATATTTCATGCTTAAGTGACACTTTTATACTTAAGACTTCAATTCAAACAATACCTTTATGCTTAAGCGATACTTTCATGCTTAAGACTTTCATTTAAACAGTATTTACAATCAATCATATGTGCACAAATATAAATATAATATTTCGTTATAAAAATAAAAGCTTTATAACATTCATACGATGTTCAACAAAAAACAATGCTCCCACTAACCAAGCATATCAAAAAATTTCAATAAATCCATATTTTTTACATATTTAATAAATATAGTGTATCTAAATTCTTTGGTCAATGGGTCTGTAACCATTGCATCAATCTTTATATGTTCAATTATAATGACTCTCTTTTAATTAAATTTCTGACTACCAAATATTTTATCTCTATATAGATAGAGGTAATGAAATCTTTTATTGTTCTTTAAAAATATATATATAGCTGCATTGTTACCATAATAAATCTAAAAATAATTTGAAAATAGAATCAACGATCATAAGATCTGAGATGAAGTCTCTCAACCAAAAGTATGAGTTGTAGCTCTTAATGTGCCACAAACTCTGCCAGCATAGCACAAGATACCACAAGAGTCTGTTTTGAATCTTTTAAAAAATAGCTCCTTCAGTCATCATTAAAATATAATAAAATCAGATTTTATATTATCCATGCAATCAGTAAATTCATAATCACAATATCCAATTACCTCAAGATGAACAGACTTCCAAAAGTCAGCATACGTCAAACTATACAGTAGTTGAATAAAGCACATTATTTATGGATTCTTTTCTACATTATTCTTAGGACACTAGTTTCTACTGAATTATTTTATTGATCAGATATATATATCTCCTGATTTGCAAGTATGCATACCAAATTTATTCAGTGTATTATCAATGAGAGCTCTTTGAGATAACCTTGATATATCACAGACTATTCTTGTGAATCTCAATAATGAGTATAAATAAAGCTTCTTTAGATCCTTTATCTTAAAGACCTTAGATAGCTAAGTTTGGTCTCACGTTACAATAGAAAATAATATTCATATATAAGACAAAAAAAAAATTTACTCCCACTTATCTTAAGATATATATATATATATATATATAT
>KE504736.1:1139098-1156488 GCA_000441515.1 Elaeis oleifera
GGAGAAGACATCCGGCTCCCGTAGGAGTCCGGGCGAGGTTTGGCACCAGCAGCGACCTGCTGTTGGGAGGTTCGGCCGTTGACAAATCTGAAAGGAATTCAACCTGACGCTGGTCACTGTAGGAGATCGGTCGATAGCGGAGCTCGGTGGGCACTGTAGAAGGTCGGCAGACAACAGAGCCCAGGGGCACTTGGAGTAATCTGACAGGCACCCGCAGGATCCATCTTTGAGAAGTCTGGATGGGTGCCACCTGTCGAGAACTTCGGCTGAGGGTATTTTATACCCAACAGGAGGGAAGAGGGAACGATGGCGGGAACCACCGTCCCTCCATCCTTCTTTTTTTTCTTTTTTATTTGTGTTTGGATCTTTAGATCTAGATGGGGATTGCCGGCCTCTCACCGCGGCCTCGTCCCGATCGCCGCCTGATTGCCCGGACGGCACCGCCTGCTGGACGATCGCCTGCAGTCAGGCCGTGGAAACAGGAGAAGGGAATCGCTGTCCTTTGTTCCTTTTTATTATTATTATTATTATTTGATCGGTGATGGGAGGAAGGGGAATAGCGGGAAGGAATCGACGCCGGTCGCCGTAGGCGGCGCCATGCCGAACGGCCGCCCATCGAAACTCCTTCCACGCTAGCAACCGGTCCACCCACATGGACGGAAGACGAAAACAAGAGGGGCGGCTTTAAAGAGATCCCTCTTCTCGTTAATATTTTATTCAATCAAATTAATTCTTTATTTAATTTTAATCTTCTACCAAACCATTGATTTTGATTCTAATTTTCTACAAAATTCAGACTTTGATATCAGTTGTTGAAAATTTATTGGATAAAATTTATCCATGGATCTGATGCAGAATATTAAAATACAAAAAATAATTATTAATAATAAATTTTTTTAAAAATAATAATAATCAATCATACTTTAAGATTTTTGAGTGGCCATTAATGATCTCGTACCAACATCTTGCAAAAAAATTAATAATGATGTGTAGATCTTCTTTTCTGTCTCCACTTTATGTCTATCTCTTCGGTAGGATGAGTTCCATCTTAGGAATACAAGATCTCAATACCCTAAGGTTTCTTTATAGATGCATATATATAAGAGTGAAGTGGAGACCTAGTCTAGTCAGTAATGCTAATAGGTCCAGCCATCACAGAGTCCATTAACTAAATCAGATCTACACCGATATTTGCCATACCATATGACTAAGATAATAGAATCCAAATAATATGATCACAGGTAATTATAAGCTCCTTAACTATTCATTCAGACAATAATTTAGCCCATATTTTTATAATAAATCAAAAAAAAATCAGTCTATAATCAATGGAAGCCCACTTTATGAGAATTTCTAACATCCCATACATGAGATCTTTCTTCTCCTCTCAAGTCTTTTTCTCCTCTTTCATATCCCTCTCTTTTTTATGATCTTTACACTTAAGAGTTCATGGAATCTAAGAATGACGTATTTATAATTTTTTATATTAGATAAAGCTATAAAAATATGTACTGGTATTGAATACTATGTATCAATTTATCTAAAGATATATATAGGTTTGTTAGATGATTAATTTGCTTGGTGCATATCACCTAAAAGTATAGTATATACTGGTAAAAATATATGTTGGTAAATTATATATCAATTTATTTGGAGCTGTATATCATATCACCATTCGATGTGTACCAGACAAACTTGTAGATGTATCAAAAGATCAATGAATATGTATCATTTGGTCATATAGTGTATATTGATAAATATGATATTCTGAAAACTATACATATATTATTAAATATTGATATTAATTATTAAATAATTAATATTTTAAATATATATTATTTAATAAATATTATATTTTAAAATTATGTATCGATTTATTTAGATATATATATTAATTTATTATATAATTATTATTTGATTTTGTTGTCACGGTACTCGAATAATTCCTACAATAGATATTTATTATGTGATCCTATAGTATATATTAATAAATATATATTTAAAATTAGGAAGAAAGAAGGTGTCATATATATTTTATAAATTTTTTAATCCCATCGTTGATCACCGCATTAATGGCAGGAATTTCTGATTTTTTATTTTTATTTTTTAAGTTAAGCATCAGAAAAAATACTGTGGTAAAATAGAAAGTCTGCCCTATGGCCTTCTTTACGCCCGTCCTATTATGATTTTTGTTCTAAATCAACAGTCCCACACCGAACTGCCGGCATTCAGAACCTACCCCGTTTCATACCCTGGTGCACGCGCGACCGCGAATCGGTCCACATTCCTCCTCCCACCCACCCTCCCCACTTCCCCATTGTCCAAGCATCCATGCCGGAAAGTCTTCCGATCCTCTTTATATTCTCTAAAACCGTTGGAAAGTTGGAGGTTTTGGAAGGGAAACCATGGGGTGAGAGCGGGCCGCTGGAAAAGCTGATCGAGAGGCGGGGGCTGCGCCATTATCGACGGCGGCCTCGCCACCGAGCTGGAGGCCCTGGGAGCTGACGTCAATGACCCCCTCTGGAGTGCTTGTTGCCTCATCTCTAACCCCGATCTCATCAAACAGGTCTTTCTGCTCCTCCCCTCGCCCTATATTGATATGATCTTTTTCCCCTCTCCTTCTCATTTGATTTGAGGAGTCTTCATGGTAGCACGTAGAATTGATCAAAGTGTGGAAGGGCTATTCTCTAACACTTGCATGCAAATGCCACATTAGCTTGGAGTTTTAATGTAGCTCGGAACAAAGAGTGTTGGAAATTAAACCTGTGTTGTTGGATAGCAAAGAGTTATACAAATTTTAAAAAATATGGGTATGTGAAATTAGAAGTTAATGAAGGTGACGAAAAGTAATAAAGAGTCGTGATGGATTGCGTGGTTAAAGGTAAAATCCTGAGGAACAGAACGGGAGAGAGATCTTGTTCAACGACTATTGGATGGCGTGTGACAAGATCTTGATCACTAGATTGGTTTCATAATGATCACAATCGGGGTAATTTTCTAAGACCAGAGAGAGAATGAAGAAGAGCAGAGAGGTAAAGTAGGGAGGTGGGATGAGGTGCAAGGACAGAGAGAGGTCTTACCACTTTGCAGGTCGGTTGGCTACTGGTAATTGCAAAATGGCAATTATATTAGTTAAATTAAAAAACCTTCCACCTTCACTGTACTCTTTGTTATGGTTGTAGAGTATCATCTTGCCTGATACATGGACTGAAACCCAGGTGGCTCTCTTATCAGTGAAATGCTGGTCAGGGGGGCGGGGGGGGTTGGTGGGGGGCTTCAGGTTTGACGTGTGCAAACCATTAGCCCACTCATGCTGTATGGTTGTTCATAAATGCAAATCTGCTTTGCTGCCAAATTAAATTAGTGCTTCTTTTGCATACAGGCCCAACCTCTAGTCGATGAAAACACAGTGTTATTGGATTCAAGTATAACCTTTGAGGTCAGATTGCTCCAAATAAACTAGATATATGTCTTGTTATATCATCAGTAGCCCAACTACAGATTGTGAAGGATTGAACTCCATAGCATCAACCAATTTTTAATATATTTTTGAGTAAATCCTAATTGTATTTGTATTGACCTACATTGATAATTTAAAGCAGCGGACAGATTGGGTAAAGTGCTAAACTCCAGAAAAAGTAAGTCCTTACTGAGCATATGAAAAAGAAATAAAACATGTAAAACATGAGATGGGTCAAGAAAGTGGCAAAGATAATGATAAGCTAAACTGGGGGAAAGCCAGCAAATGTCCAGATATAAACAGTTAAAGACACTGTTTATAGGTTGTCTTCTCACATGTTGACTATTAAAAGTGTAATTAATGATGACATGTCAGCAGAAGCTTTGTCATGAGTACTATATAGATTGGCAAAGTGCATCCCCCAGTATCTAAATTATTTTATTCACATGCTACTGATACATGTAACTTCTGAATGGCACACTGTCATGGAAAGTGAAATTGATATTTATATGCTGGAGGCAAATGATATTTTACTAAGTGTCTCTAAGCTTCTTAATGGTTTCTATTCTATATAAAATCGTTATAGCTGATTCTTTTTTGTTTATGTTCTTCCATTATTAATTTCTCTTCCTATCCTGCAGTTTACTGCTTCTAATGTCATTTGGATGCAGGTTCATTTGAGGTACCTAGAAGCAGGTGCAGATATATTAGTAACTTCATCTTATCAGGTCCATGATTCTGAAATTAACTTTCATTCTTCTCATCCCATAACTTGTATGAAGCGTACATGCTTAGAATAAATCTCTTTGAGAATAAATTTCTTTGAGCTGCTAAGGTTAGGTTTATTAATTATTTCTAAAATTATTTAGAACTTGCTTGGATGTTTCATTTAACCCGCTTTATGAAATGAATTATCAACATGAAAAGGGAGCGAATATAGTAAATCTTTGTTTTTGTATATTATGCTAGGTGCTCCACGTTTACTAATATTTTTTTGATTATATAGGCAACTATTCCTGGATTTTTGTCCAAAGGGCTGTCAATTGAAGAAGGAGAATTTTTACTCAGAAAAAGTGTCAAACTGGCTGTTGAAGCCAGAGATGATTTCTGGAAGCATCTGCAGAAGACTTCTAAACATAACTACAACCGTGCTTTGGTGGCAGCTTCTGTTGGGAGCTATGGAGCTTATCTTGCAGATGGTTCAGAATACAGGTGCCTTTTTATGAATATAGTCTTTTTACTATGAGCCCCACATGAATTTATACTGTATGATAAAAAGTGATTTCCTCACTGCAATTTATTAATATAAGCAATACTTATTTGAGTCTTGAGATGAAGTATGCTCTTGTCGGAGCAGGTGTGACATCCTAGATAGAAGTTCCAGACTTCAGACACTAAGTTCAGGGATTTAGTATAGTCAAGGAAATGTTACTTTGATCTACCTTGTTAAGTTTCTTCTGTTCCATTTAGTGAATGAACTGGGTCTGAAAAAGAATTTGCTTGTGTAATTGGTATGTGGGCCATCCAACCAGTGGACATTATGGAACGGATGTGAACTTGGAGAAACTGAAAGATTTTCATAGGAGGCGGTTGCAGGTTTTGGTAGATGCTGGCCCTGATTTGCTTGCATTTGAGACCATTCCCAATAAACTTGAAGCACAGGTCTGCTATGTTTCCTCTTTTATTCACTTCCATAGTATTGAAGGGAGTATGTGATATAATTTGAGTAAGTTGTCTTTGTTTGATCTCGGTTGAGATTGAGTAGATTTCCTTATTAATATTTAAGATGTGAAGCCTCAAGTTTTTATTCTTACAGCTTTCAGTTAGAGGCATATAAGTTGCAATGTTTTTAATCCCAAAAGAATTTCAAAAATTGTGAATGATTTACGAAATGCTGTTGAGTTTTCTAGTTATTTCACCTTCATTGTGTTGGATTTTCTATAGGTGCTAGTGTATATAGATTTCAAAACTTTTCTAAATTCAAAATGCAACGAAAAAATTAGATTAAAATACTTTTAATCTAAGCATACATTTATCATATGAAAGCACCTATAGTTCATATGCTGAAATTAACATAAACTGATTTAGGATGAATGAAGAAAGCCTATAATCAATTCACATATCTGAATCGCTTTCCTTTTGCCTCAAACCTGCAACTGAGGTTGAATCCAATTCAATCCTTAGATCTGGGGTTGATCAGGCTCTGAATCAGCAGCACAAGTATCCCGCCTTTACGGGTATCCACAGGGCCAACCTAGAATAGATTCTCTTGACTCCTGTTTACTTGAACCAAAAGTCTGAATAGGTTTGAACCAAGCTTGGATAGGGATCAACTTGTGAACCCTTTTGATCTTTCTTTCTTGACTCTTGAAGAAGTCAAGAATCTTTCTTGATCCCTTAACTAATCAAGAAGAATAACAAATAAGAAGTGATTGTAACTATCTCTTAACAAACTTAAGAAGAAAAAGAAGAAACAAATCAATCTGGGTGCCAACCCTTGACACCAAAGAAAGGATGCCGCCCACTTCTCTCTAAGATCCAAAAAGGGGACATCTAGAGAGAGAGGATGTGGGCTAGAGAGAGAAAGAGGAGAGAAGGCATGGGCACAGTAATAGCTGGCGATAAGGATGAGAGATCATGAAATAATGAGAGAGGTAAGGCTAGGATCCTTTAGATAGACATCTAATGGGTATCCTAATCAAATTAGGATCCCTCCTCCCAATCATATTTGAAGTCCTAGCCATAATATGCTGGGATCAAATAAATAGGGAGCCACCCATAATTCACCTATGCCCACATCCAGTGTTAGAAGTCCCATCATATAGGATCCAATTAAACGCTTACAAATCAGTCCACATGGTTTCATAAATTAACTTCAAGAATTCTTGATTAAATCAAAATGAATAAAATCAAAAAACTCTTTCTTGATTTAATCCAAGTCATAAATTAAGCATTCAACTATTGGAGACCATTGAATCAAATTCAATTAGGTTCACATCAAGTGTATGAAGTGGCTAATGCTTATAATATAAGCAAACCAACTACAAGAGAAATTGGGTTCACTCAGGTGCTAGCAAGGTTAACATGAACCCAATAGGATTTCTCTAAATCTATATTAATTGATGCTTTATAAGTTCAATTATAACTAGTCCAGGTCTTCTCCCTTTATGTATGACTTTATAGGTTCAATTCTGTCTGATAGTGAGATATATCATGATCTCTATCATAGGTATCACTGAAATTTCTTTCAGTGAGTCAGAACAATTTCACTCTAACTTGATAAGGATCATTGATTCAAAATGATTCTATTGAGCTCTCACAATCTACCAGTGACACTAGCAATATGTAGTAACAACTTAGTAAACAAAATAGAACCTCTAGATGTAATTAATGTATGATACAATCCCTCTATCGTGAGTCCCGACTAGATGGTAGATCATGAATAAATCGTCAAACCTCATCATCAGTCATATGATAGATCCGATCAGTTCAAGTTTATTAGTGATTCCAAATAGAAACTCTTTTTCATTAATCACACTGCTATGACCATAGACTTGTAGACTCAACTTCTCAAATCTCATAGGACTACTCTCCTCTATCAAGGTCGATAGATCCTATCTATATGCACATGTTGCTCCCCCAGCTCAACCAACTGAAACCAACATCCCCTATAAAAACTCATAATTGAGTCAATGCTTATGTGTAGTCAAACCACAACAGTCTTACTGTGAGCAACTGTGACATTACAGATCAAAAGATCAGTCACACAACTACAGCATCGAGATGATCACTGACGATTGGATAGAAATCCATATGATCTCTCGTGTGGTCATACTCAGTACTAGTTATTCTCTAACAACTATTCACATTTGTCGCTCAGTGTCTCTACATTGTAGATTAGAGGCACATTTATCTCGAAAGAAGCGAACCATGCACCGATCTATCTAAATCGATCACCGTTCCCATGACTATCTTATGATCGGAAGCAATTTAAGAATTGATCATACATAATTCTAATTCTCAACACTTGAGAATATGTATCGTAACATCAATTCTATGGACAATTCAAAGATACATAACTCTTGAATAAAAAAGAAACTGGTTCTTTATTGATTAAATCAATAGTTTAAAGTACAAATTTGTGTCATAGAATGAACAATGTGTCAGCTAATAATTGGCTTCTAGAACATATATCAACAATCTCTCATTTGGATCAAAATCAATTGGCCATTAATCTAAGCCCCATCTTTTCAAGGTGGGCTTCCATTTTGGGCTAGCTCAACTGCTTTATCAGCGAGTCTGTCACATTATCCATGGAGTCTACTCTTCGTATCTCTATGTATTTCTATTCGAGATAGTCGCGTATATCACTGATCTATGTGTTTGAATTTCTGGTGAGATCGTGGCTCCTTAGAAAGGACTGTGGGGCCATTATCTTTACAGTATAGTGTCATGGCATCTGATGGTACGACATCCAATTCTGCAACTAACAAAAAAATCAGAATGCATCCTATATATTTACAGCGTACTCAGCCTCCATTGATCGGTTATTTTAAAATCCTTCCAACATATCGAATCAATGATTCAGGTGCTCTTTCAAAGATCAAGAACAAATCCTTAGTCCTTCATAAGTACTTAAGGATGTTCTTCACAGCTATCTAGTGCTCTTCATCTGGATTCGACTGATACCTTCTTGTGACACTCACAGCAAGAACAATATCAGATCGAGTACATAGTATGGCGTACATGAGGCTCCCTATCGTCGAAGCATAAGAAATCCTACTCATGCGCTCGATCTCCTCAAAAGTAATCGGACACATCGTCTTGGAGAGTTGAATACCATACCTAGAGGGTAGCAAACTCCTTTTGGAGTTTTTCATGTTGAACCGCTTCAGCAATTTCTCTACGTACAGCTTTTGTGACAGGTCAAGCGTCCTTCTAGATCTATCTCTATAGACCTTTATCCTAAGGATATAGGATGCTTTTCGTAAATCTTTCATGGAGAATTCTTTAGACAACCAAGCTTTGATCGAGGTCAACATGAAAATATCATTCCCAATGAGGAGGATATCATCCACATACAGTACGAAGAAGACAAGCACGCTCCCACTGATCCTTTTATAAACACAAGGCTTCTCTTCATTTTTGATAAAATCAAACGATTTGATCGCATCATCGAAACGAAGATTTCAACTCCAAGAAGTTTGCTTTAGTCCATAGATGAAACTTTGCAACTTGCAGACACGGTGATCACTATCATCGGATGTGAAACCCAGAGGCTGCTCCATATAGATATCTTCCTTATGATATCCATTCAGAAAGCAGTTTTTACATCCATCTGTCAGATTTCATAATCATAGTAAGCTGCAATAGCAAGCAATGTGCGAATGGATTTCAGCGTGGCTATAGGTGAAAAGATGTTATGATAGTCAATACCTTCGTGCTGAATATAATCCTTTGCCACCAGTCTTGCCTTATAGGTCTCTACCTTAACATCAGCATTTATTTTCTTTTGTAGATCCATTTACATCCAATGAAAACAATTCTCTCAGGTGGATCCACTAAGGTCTATACCTGATTCGAGTGTATTGAGTCAATTTTTGACTTCATTGCATCTAACCATTTCTCAAAATCGATGTTAGACATCATCTTGTCAAAACTACTAGGATCATCACCATGACCCTCATGTTCCATAAGAATGCTTCCTCTACATCCTCTTTCAGCATATCCATGTATCTTTCAGAAGGATGGAAGATTCTATCCGATCTACAAGGTGAAGGTAGAATATTAATTACTGGCTCATTATGGACGGATTTCTGAGGATCTATAGTTCGTTGTTTTTCAGAGATATTCTCGTCGAGCTCAACTAACCTCCCACTACCACCGTCCTGGATAAATTTTTTCTAGAAACGTGATATTGTGACTCATAATCATATTATGATCATGTGAAAAGTAAAAATAGTACCTTGTGGATTTCTTAGGATACCTTATAAATCGAGCTACAACAGATCTATCCTCCAACTTGTCAGCTTTCTGTCTCTTGACGTAGGCTGGACATCTCCAAGTCTTAAGGTAACTCAGACTCGGCTTCTTATCGTGCCATATCTCATATGGTGTGGTAAGAACGGATTTAGAAGAAATTCTATTTAAAATATGCATCACGGTAAGTAAGGCGTGTCCCCAAAGAAATACGGATAAATCAGTGAAGCTCATCATGGATCGGACCATATCTAATAGAGTTTATTTCTTCTTTCGGATATTTCGTTGAGTTGAGGTGTGTCGGAAGGAGTCCATTGAGAGACTATGCTGTTCTCCTTAAGATATTTCAGAAATTCAGTATCTAGGTATTCCCTTTCTCGATCATATTTTAGGACTTTGATGGATTTATCTGTTTGCTTCTCTACCTCATGCTTGAATTCTCTGAATATTTCAAAAGCTTCAGGTTTATGTTTCATGAGAAACATATACATATACTGTGACAGATCATCGATAAAGGTAATGAGGTAATTATAACCACTTTTGATCTGCATATCAAATGGGCTACACACGTCGGTGTGTACCAGGACTAGTAACTCAGTGGCCCTTTTTTCTTGTCCCACAAAGGGTAACCAAATTATTTTTCTCGAAGGCAAGATTCACAGGTCGGAATTGACTCAGATTTAACTAAGTCTAGGATCTCATCCCTTTTCAATCTATTTATCTTGTCCTCTCCAATATGGTTAAGCCTATGGTGCCACAAGTACTTATGGTTAAACTCATCTCTGGATCTCTTTTGACCTACGACACTCACTACTTGCTCATTCAAGTTCACATTAGCATCAACATGCAAGTGATAAAGACTGTCAATCAAAAGATCAAATGCAACCAATTTATTCGTAAATAAATAGAATAATAGTTTTATTAAATTAAAAATAAATCTATCCTGTGCTAGTACAGAAATCGAAATCAAATTTTGGCTAGATATAGAAATAAATAACAATATTTAAATTTAATCTAAAGCCTGACGGTAATCGAAGAGGGTAAATTCCAACGATTTTTGCAGTAACTTTTGCTCCATTGTTGACCCGAAGGATCATATCATTTTGCCTCAACCTCTTACTTCCTATTAGATCCTACATTGAAGTACATATATGAGCACTAGAGCCAGAGTCCAATACCCAACTAAAAGTAAAAGAAACTGTTAGATTAGATTCTATTATGAGCATACCTTCAGAAGGTTGTTCATCCTTTTTCATCTTCAGGCTCTTTAGGTAAGACGGACAATTTCTCCTCTAATAGCCATCGGAGTTGCAGTGGAAACACTTTCCCTTCTCCACAGCTTTCTTCGAAGTATCCTTCTTAGGTTTGCTTTCCTTCTTTTGCTTCTTTGTAGTTTTATTCTTTTTCTTCTCTTGAGATTTTTCTTGGAAGGTATTCGCTTAACAGCAAGAACAGAGCCCCTTGAACTTTTTAATGTACCCTCAATAGTGACCAGCATATTGACCAACTTTGATAAGTTACAGTCCAATTTGTTCATATGGTAGTTTACAATAAATTGTCCAAACGAACTAGTCAGGGATTGGAGGATCAAATCCACCTTTAACTCTCTCTACATAGTAAGTCCGAGTTTCTCAAGGTCCTTGATCATTGTCATACAATGATCATGGATTGACTGTCCGCCGTGCATCTTCATATTGAACAACCATTTGGACAACTCGAAGTGTGCGGTCTGGCTCTGCTTACCGTCTTGCAGGTAAGTGATCATGGCATGGGCAGTGGGCATGTGCTCATACTGACTCTGTAACTTATTTGACATGAAAACCAGCACATAGTACTTCATCCATCCATTTGTCCAGAGCAGTTCTTTGCTCTGCAGTAGGACGGACTGGTAAAGTTGGGGCATCCTGATCGACTACATACCCAATCTTCTTGGATGTCAGAACTATCCTGAGGTTTCTAAGCCAGTCCTTAAAATTTGTGTCAGTTAGACGGTTGGTTTCAAGGATGCGGGCTAGTGGGTTAGAGACCAACATTATTTATCTGTGAGAGTAGAGATTCTAATTAAACATTTGTACTTAAATTTATATTTGCTCTAGGGACTTTTAGATGCAAATAAACTCTTATTATTTTTTTGGATTCGATACTCTCTGGATGGAAAGCAAAAATCTGATGCGATCAATGCAAGATTTCTAGTGGGTGCTGCAGTCCCACCGATACTGTGCATCTCACATAACAGTTATTGATGATACGCACACCGATGCGTAGATAACTCTTTGTCTACATGCTTCTCTAAGCATATTGCAGCCATTTGGTCTCTAAGTCATGAGAGCTCAGATAACACATATTGTCCCACTTCTTAATTAAGCCAGACCCACCGTTCACGAGCAGGTGTGAAGTCATCATTGAGTCTCTCAGATAACACATATTGGGCCCAACCCCATCTTCATCCTGAAGCAACTCTTTGCTAGTAGAGTGGTTGCGTGTTTCCGATACAATTGAACCACTAAACCAGTCGAGAATAGTCAACGTTAGTACTACGCCTGTACTTCTACAACGGTGGAAAACCATAAGGCTTAATATTGATTAGAGAGATTTAGATCAGTTCTCATCTAATTAGTCATCACATGATCGATCTAACTGATATGGGCTAAACCAAATGCCTTAGCAACTAATGAACCTAATCATCCAATTGGTCAGATAAGTAAGATCGACGGGAGGGTATGCCATTAACTCACTGTAGGCTTAATTAATTAGGTGAGTAGTCTCCCAATTAAAAACCACCGATCGAGATTTATCTTAGACACCAAATGATTTATTGGTTTCAATTAGTCAACTTAGGTGAATCGGGTTCGAACCATAAAGCCGAATTAGGTCCTTAGGTTCACTTGATTCTATATATGGGATTCAATCGACTCAATCTACAACACTTGTAGAATCATAAGCTTAATTGATCTAATCCAAATCAACACATGACTTGGTTTACTCAATAGCTACATCGATTTCGATCTGATATGATTTAATCATAATCTAAGATGCAATCCAATTATATGACCTAATGTAAAATTATCCATGCCCAACGATTCATGCACACTAATTTTAGATCATAAAATAATTTTCATATCTAAATTTATTGCATAAAAAGTAACTTTTTGGTTCTCGAAACACTTTCAGAACATGCATGCAATCATATATCATATATATGAAAATTTAAATTTTCAGAAATTAATTTTAGATCTAAACGTACCATCATATGTCGTATACATGAAAAATTCAGATCGCAGAAATTTAATTTTTGACCTACGCATGCTTTCATATATCGCATATATAAATAAAAATCAGAATTAAAATACTTTTCAGATCTAAACATAAACACATACATCACATGTATAAACTAAAATCAAAATTGTGAAAATAATTTTCAAAACTTTTATGCTACTTTCATACATATGAATATGTGGCTCTGATACCACTGTTGAATTTTCTACAGGTACTAGTGTATGTAGATTTTAAAATTTTTTTCAATCCAAAACGTAGCAAAAAAATTAGATTAAAATATTTTTAATCTAAACATGCATTCATCATATGAAAGCACCTATGAATCTAGTTTATATGCTGAAATTAACATAAACTGATTTTAGGATGAATGAAAAAAGCTATAATCAATTCATATACCTGAATCGCTTTCCCTTTTGCCTCAAACCTGCAATTGGGATTGAATTAGATTCAATCTCTGGATCTGGGGTTGATCAGGCTCTGAATCAGCAGCACAAATATCCTGCCTCTATGGGTATCCACAGGGCCGACCTAGAATAGATCCTTTTGACTCATGCTTGCTTGAACCGAAAGCTTGAATAGGCTTGAACCAAGTCTGGATAGGGATCAACTTATGAATCTTTTTGATCTTTTTTTTTTTGATTCTTAAAGAAGTCAAGAACCTTTCTTGATCCCTCAACTAATCAAGAAGAACAACAAACAAGAAGTGGTTGTAACTATCAACAAACTTTAGAAGAAGAGGAAGAAATCAATCAATCTTGGCGCCAACCCTTGACACCAAAGAAAGGATGCCGCCCACTTTTCTCTAAGATCCAAAAGGAGATGCCTAGAGAGAGAGGGTGTGGGCTAGAGAGAGAAAGAGGAAAGAAGGCGTGGGCACAGTAATAGGTGGCGGTAAGGATGGGAGATCATGAGATAATGAGAGAGGTAAGGCTAGGATCCATTAAATAGACATCTAATGGGTATTCTAATCAAATTAGAATCCCTTCTTCTAATCATATTAGAAGTCCTAGCTATAATATACTTGGATCAAATAAATGGAGCACCACCCGTAATTCACCCATGCCCACACCCAGTGCTAGAAGTCCCACCATATGGGATCCAATTAAATGCTCACAAATCAACCCACATAGTTTCATAAATTCACTTAAGAGATTCTTGATCAAATCAAGAAATTCTTTTTTGATTTAATCCAAGCCATAAATTAAGCATCTAATCATTGGAGGCTGTTGAATCAAATTCAATTAGGTTCAAATCAAGTGTAGAAAGTGGTTAATGCTTATCATATAAGTAAACTAACTACAAGAGAAATTGGGTTCACCAAAGTGCTAGCAAGGTTAATATGAACCAATAGGATTTTCTAAATTCATATTAATTGGTGCTTCATAAATTCAATTATAACTAGTCCAGATCTTCTTCCTTTATGTGTGACCCCATAAGTTCAATTCTATCTGATAGTGAGACATACCATGATCTTTATCATAGGTATCACTAAAATTTTTTCAATGGGTTGGAACAATTCCACACTAACTCGATAAGGATCATTGATCCGAAATGATCCTATTGAGCTCTTACAATCCACCAGTGATATTTAGCAATATGTAGTGATAACCCAAAAGAATAGAAATAGAACCTCTAGATGTAGTTAATGTATGATACAGTCTCTCTATCGTGAGTCCCAACTAGATGGCAGGTAATGGATAAATCGTCAAACCTCATCATCAGTCATATGTTAGATCCGATTAGCTCAAATCTATTAGTGATTGCAAATAATTTTTTTTCATCAATCACACTGCTATGATCATAAATTTGTGAACTTAGTTTCTCAAATCTCATAGGACTACTCTTCTCTATCAAGATCGATAAATCCTATCTAGATGCACACGTTGTTCCCACAGCTCAATCAACTGAAGTCAATATCCACTATAAAAACTCATAATTGAATCAATACTTATGTGTAGTCAAACTACAGCAGTCTTATTATGAGCAACTGTGACACTGCAGATCAAAGGACTAGTCACACAACTACAGCATCGAGATGATTACTAACGATTAGATAGAAATTCATGTGATCTCTCGTATGGTTACGCTCAGTACTAGTTGTTCTCTAACAACTATTCGCATTTGCCATTCAGTGTCTCCACACCGTAGATTAAAGACTTATCTATCCTGAAAGAAGTGAACCGTACGCCGATCTATCTGTATCGATCACCATCCCTATGATTATCTTATGACCGGGAGCAATTTAGGAATCGATCATACATAGATCTAATTCTCAATATTTGAGAATATGTATCGTAACATCAATTCCAAAGACGATTCAAGGACACATAACTCTTGAATAGAAAAAAAAAAAAACTTGTCTTTATTGATTAAATCAATAGTTTAAAGTACAAATTTATATCATAGAATGAACAATGTGTCACTCAACAATTGGCTTCTAAGACATACATCTAATACATTATTGCCTTTAGGAGATGTCCACTGAATTTTGCAACTTCATTTTAAAGTTCAATTGTCTAAATCCTTGTTGCAGTGTTATACCAGCACAATCAGGTTACTTTATATCACATGCCAGCGATGCTCTGACATTAAGTATCAAAAAAGAATGCTTTCATATTTGAGCAGTTCTTGACAGATTGCCGACATAAATTCAACCTATTTCAGGCTTTAGCTGAGCTGCTTGATGAAGAAACATACAAATTCCCTCTTGGATTTGCTTCAGCTCTGTAGATGGTGAGCATGCCTCTTCAGGAGAGAGCTTTAAAGAATGCCTTGATATATTGAATAGGAGTGATCGAATCAGTGTTGTTGGAATAAATTGTGCATCACCTCAGATCATAGAGAACCTCATCCTTGAGTTTAGGAAGGTAAGAACTCGTTGAAGCTTTTAATTGAGAAATAGTTTAAGCCAAGAGGTTATCACTTTTTCTTGCAATTTTTTTCTTATTTCCTACTCATGTATTTAATTATAATATTTAATTTGTATTTTTTTCAATTATATGTGTTACAGCTAACAAAGAAAGCAGTAGCTGTTTACCCAAATAGTGGTGAAGTATGGGATGGTAGAGCCAAGAAATGGCTGGTGAGTAGAAGTTTCTTTGTTAGTCTTTTTGTCTCTTGACCTTAACGGGTGTGGTAAGCAATCTCTAGGAATAATGTGGAGAGGGCTTTGGTGGTTTATGTTTGATCTTCTTGTGTTAAAATGTGTTAAACTCCCATTTTTGGGAAAAGGGAGAAAATTGATTAAATCATGGGAAATATAGTCAAACTGTGATCAGCAGCACAAGAGAGAAGTACAGAACAGGGCATATACAACTGTAATATCAAAAGTTCTTGTTTTTTTTTCTTAATATTTGATCATTAAATCCTTATCTTGTCTTATGGTCTTTATGGACAGCCATCTGAATGTTTTGGAGATCGCAGTTTTGAAGTGCTTGCAAAGAGATGGCGGGACTCAGGTGCTAGTCTTATAGGAGGATGTTGTCGGACAACACCTTCCACCATCCAAGCAATTTCGAGGGTCCTGAAAACAAGTCCTGACTTGATTCCAGATCTTGTTGTTAATCACTGCTTACTAACAAAGAATGGTAACCATTATCGGAAAACTAGGAATGTTAACTCACTAAGCAATGGATAATAATGTGTCAATTCATATATCATTGTTTTCCGTATGTGTTTGGTAGTTCATGATGTCCCTTTTACGCTAGCGTGCCATTGATGGGAGAGAATTATTCTAAAATGGATTTGTTCTACACTATTCCGTATTCTTTATAGATATTATTTCAGTCTTTTCGTTGTCCTGAAAAAAAAGAAAGAAAATGATCATGATGGGCTACCGTAATCATTTTTACTTGGTTTCTACCAAGAAGAGATACCATTTCACTTGGTATGTTGTATTGAATATTGCCCCAATTTGTGTTGGGTGTCCCTGAAAAGAATGATTTTATTCTTTTTCCTGTCATTTCCTGCTTTGGTGACCCATGTAGACTTTTGCTTTTATGTTTCATTTGGATTTGAGGGCGGTTATTGTGGGCAAATCTTTCACAGCATTTGGATGTTGGTCTGGGCTTTAGCTTGCCTGAATTAATTCCAGTTTTGTTGGGTGTCGAGCCGCTTTTGCAGAGAGATGAATTGGCCACCGTAATTAGTGAACTTGGCTAACTGGAAAATTTCTTGGATCCGATTTTCTGGTGATATGGATCCTGTTTTATGGTCTACATGTTCGATCTCCTTGTGTTTGCATGTGTTGCACAGGATCCTTCCAACTTTGTGAGAAAAGTCTGCTAATGATAATGCAGAATAGAACTTCAGAAATTTGATGGTGAAGCACAGGTAGTTTTGGTATATACTCTTCAGAAGTCCATTTGTCTACCCATTTCATCTTTGAGATATACAAAGATACCAAGCATATTATGACTACTGGATTTCTATGCCATGAGAAGTCCCAGCCATGATTTTACATCCCAATAGGAGTGGGGTTGGATCCCAACCATCCCATTGAGAAATAGGATTGAGATGGAATCGGATTCAAATTCATCTACATGAGGAGGTATGAAGAAGGAAATGAAAGGAGGAAGTATGAAGAAGAAAATGAAAGAAAAGAGGAAGAAAAGAAAATATAAAAAGGAAGAATGAAGAAGAAAAGAGAAAGAATAATAAAGGCAAAAAAAAAAAA
>KE504736.1:1172294-1185038 GCA_000441515.1 Elaeis oleifera
CTTTTTTTTCATTATATTTTTCAAAAATCTGTGGGAAAAGAGAGCACTTGAGAGAGATTAGAGGGGTTTTCGAGGTTTCAATTGAATTTTTTTTTCTCAAGTATATGGGATTCTATCCGAATTATGGCGGTGTGAGTTGGTTCCTTGAGGTTTTGAGAGCTTAATCTTGGTAAAACCATAATATTTTGTAGGGTTGGAAATTTTTGATCGAAAAGATTCTTCTTTGACTACAAAATTTCCAATTTATAAGGCCCTAATCCATTGCACAATTTTTTTTACTATATTGAGATTTCGGATATATCCAACCCAATCCGTTCTTGGAGCCCAATCCGACCCGATCCAATTCGAGATGGATACAGACCGGGTATGAGTATGGATTTTTTGCTGATGGAACGGATATGAGTATCGATCGACCGACCCATATCCAATCCATTGCCATCCCTACTACAGCAACCGACTACATCAAGGTTAGACAACCTGCCATAACTACTGATCTCCAAGCCTATCCCGAGTAGCGTTAATGTATCCGATCCAATAGTGGTTGAAGAATATTTTAAAGCATTTATGAACATTGATACTGAAAGAAGAAGAAGAAGAAAGTTTACATGCAACTTCAGAAAGTTTACATGCAACTTCTCAGGTGGTTCTGGGGTTTGGGTATGGGGAACATTGGCATCTAAGCAACGGACCTAGCTACAGTTAATAATTCTTCCTCATTAGCATTGGTCCTGGGTATGGGGAACATTGGCATCTAAGCAACAGACCTAGCTATAGTTAATTATTCTTCCTCACCAGCATTGGTCTCATTGAGGTCAAAAACTTATGACTCGAATAGATGAGATGGATCAATTATCTATACTCATCCGCCTGAAGTATTGTCCGCTTCGACCGATCCATGATATGAAAAAACCCCCCTCCCAACCAAAAAAGACTACGTGTGCAAATAAGAGGCATACCCCACAATGGATGTCAATATTGCGGATAAAAGCTTATGACTCAATGGATGAAATGAATCAATTCTCTATGCTCACCCACATGAAATATTTTCTCCTTCAGCCAATTTACTACACGGGACCTCACAATTTTATTCTTAAAAATATCTTGTTAGAAAAAAATAATTCAATTCTATATAAACCAAATTTCGCTTAATTCACAATCTATGTGAAACCAAAGATACCGTCCTCCCACAGCAGATCCTACCTTACATATCTTCATCGATCTGCGGTTAAAATTCTATCTTTGCAGTGATCTCCACAACATAGCATATGGTAATGCTCATACTATCTAGCGATAGGCACCACCAACCACACCCCCTCCCTCCCCTTTTATTAACTTGGTTCTTCACCGTAGATTCATTCCTCCCTGGCCGTTCACATCCCCGATCAATTAAAAGTAACAGATTGTGAGATTTGCTAATCCATGTGGCTGTATATACATATTACATAGGGAGGTCGGTGTTTGAAAGTCCCAGATTCTTCTTACCAATTCTTGTCCTGAATTTGCAGCTACAAATCAGCCGATGAAGACGCTGTTCAATATACGATATACGTTTCATTTGAATGCCGAGGACCAGTGGTCAGCGTTCGTTGGCCATTTTGCTGGGTCGCTCTCATTCAAAACAAATAACAGTTAACGAGTCGCAAGGGGAAATAAAATCAACCAGTTTCAAGGGGCAGTGATGAATAAAAGAAATCTTATCCACATCCCCTGGAAACATGTATGCTCCATCGGAAAGCCAAGGAGCAATGGCCAAAAGCACCTGACGATAAATTACGATAGGAAATAAAGGAAAATCAACTGGCTCTATTAAAATAGTAGGCGCTCCAGACACTGGGGCGGTAACCTCTATGGGGAAAAGGCATATCCCTGGAGTTCCAGCCACAAGCTTCCAACTCTGAAAAGGCAAATCAAGAATCAACATGCTTTAGCACAGTAAAGTAGCGAAAAAAAGAGAGAGGAGGAAGTAAATTGGCATTAGCTGTGACTGCTTACATTTACACGCTGTACAATGAGACCGCCAAATATCCATGAGCGTCGGCCCAAAACTTCACAACAGGAGGTATCTCAGGAATTAGATTTTATTGCTTGATCTTCCTTCCAACCCTTGCCGAGCAAATCATGGTTAATTGATGCAAGCTGCGACAGATTCTAGGCACAATATACAAGAAAATTTAAGCAACAGAGTAAAGGATCCAGCCATTCATAAATGAGAAGTATATCACAGGGCACCAAACTAATTTTTTTTTTTTGCTTTGGAAACTTGTGTCCTATGCGGGATTTCTTTATCCCACCAAACTCAGGCTTTTTTCCTGGACCATAACATAGATTAAGCATGCAAGCAGGAATTCCAAAGCACTAAATTAAATGCTCAATTTTAAGGCAGCAAACAGATACCCTTATTCCATCATGTTGTATAAGTCACAGACTTTTGGAAGTCCAAATCAACTAATGAAACACTAGATTTGCTGGTGTCGACCTTTCTAACACCATAGCATTCAAGTTAATAAGAAAGAAAAGATCCATTGCAGCAGGTCACTCAATTCGCCCATCAAATTATTGGTCAGTTGCTTGTTTTTGAAGAACCTGGGTTCTATTCAACCAACCATCTGCATTAATTGGTCCTTTTTAAAATTTTGTAATCAGAACATGTGGTTCAGTAATAGCTTCAACAGCAAGCAGTTCCATCAATTCTACTTGCACAGAAGTACTAATTGTTTAGGATTGTAGTGAGATAGCTCCAGCACCAAATATTCAAGTATCCATTGCAGGGACCCAAGGCAAAAGATCTTAATACCACACATATAGCCCATAATCCGGAACCAGCCTAAATACTGAAGATTTTGCCGTTTTTAATGGGCTATGACAATGGAAAGACATCATTTTGACCTACTTAATACCATGGGCATGAAAGGCAGAGAGGATTATCAAAAAAATGTATCAGCAGGTCATCCAAAAATTGTTCAATGTTGGACTTTATTTCCACTTTCCAGAGAGGATGTCTCTCCTGGTTTCTTTCTTTATGTCGAAATCCTAGGAGTCAACCAGTCACGCCCGCTGGCTGACATTAGTATTGGTGCTAGAATTTCAGAAAATCAACCAAAAAGATTTCTAAAGAAACAGGGATTAATGTAGTTTAGTTGTTCTCTTACCTTGAAAGAGAAGTTACCGAATAAATAGATGGATGAGCCAGATTCAAACTCAGCAAGACCTCCACAGTCACCCCCTGTTTGTCATGGTTGCCATGAAATAAATTTAACATTCTTTTCAACAAAATTATGTACCAAAAGAATATTGAGCTTGAAGATGCATATTTATATGCATTGTGAGAAAATTGATTTTTAAGTTAATATAACCATCACATCAATTGTATACAAGTTCACATTTGAAACCCTCTAGGCATGCCTGAATAAACTTATCAATCACAGGAAGAAAAAGTAGAACTGTAAGCACGATCAGTTCGCAGTTCATACCTGTTCATCATGATGATTGCTTACACAACTACTGCTTCCATCTAAGCTTCTGTTGTCACTGGAATCCTCAAACTCACTGGCTTCATATATGTTTTCATCTGATGGATTCCAAGAGTAACGGCTGCTGAATAGCTAGTATCAAGTGCATTATCTGATGAGGGAACAAAGGCAGCCTGCAGAAGGGGGAGCATTGGTGAACTTATTCAACCAGATGTAAAGGAAACAGGATTATTTATGAGGTAACAAGTCATGATTAACAGAATCACCTTCTGCCTCGCAAGCGTGTCCCAGTTAATATTTTTAAAAATATGTGTTGCTTCACCTGAAAGGTTTTTTTTTTTGGAAATTAATATGTGACTCACAAATTTTAAAACACTGTAGGAGAAAAAAGTGTTGTTTCAATGAATACTAGTTTCATTAAAGAAACTCACCTCTGATGCTCCTTTGTCTCCAAGCCTTTCGTGAGGATCTTCAGTCAACAATCTGGAAGTTGGCAGTACTTCAAAATTAACACAATGTAAATTTTTGGTAAACATATACTTCTGTAAGATCAGAAATGGACAGGCTGAATATGACAGACTTTTGCAGGGAGGCATGCAACGTTCCAGATAACAAGTTGTTAGTGATAATATGAAAATCAGTATGCCTGTTAAACTAATGGCTGCGAATCTTATCCACCTTCATTTAGAAATATGGATACCATACTCTCAGAATCAATTGTTTCATTATTGGTGGAACAACTTAAAAATGGATACCATACTCTCAGAATCAATTGTTTCATCGTTGATGGAACAACTTGGCCAAATATGTTCTGAACTCAAATTAAGATTTTTCCCTCTTTCAATATCTTAAATAGTGTAGATTTACAAAAAAATGCATGAAAGGAATAATAATACCGAAAAGCATAACAAATTGTCAAATATTAAAACAGCAAATATGATGGAAGACAAAGGATAAAATTAATGAAACTTGTGATGAAGAACTTGAAGAGTCGGGGACAAAGCTTGATGGTTATTGTTATAGTCATGATAATTACATAAGCAATAGAGATAAAGAGAAATTTCACAGACAGCACACTGACATGCAGAAGGCCATCCTACATTTTCCCCATGGGAGAGATAATCCATCTATTGGTCCCCTCAAGATAGAGGTACGAACTGCCCGAGAAGGTTCTTTTTGTCAAACATGCTGTCACAAGTATGAATTGGAGTAAAGATTAGTGTCCTCAAAGTTCATAAGAACTAGGAACCCTATATCCTTCCAAATTCCATGCCGTGCTTGTATCTGACACATATTGGATTTTATCATATTTTTCAATAGTAAAAAAAGAAACGCTCTGGATACTTCTCAGATATGTCCAATATGCTTCCAGAATACCTCTAAAGATGAGAAGGAAACTTTCTTCGTCTCTCTCTCTCTCTTCTTCTTCTTCTTCTTCTTCTTTTAATGATACATGATGACCCTTTAGTGATGGGCATTATCAACAGTTAATTTTAGAGCTGTAATGCTGATTCTATTGTATGGAGTACGGATCATTTTATTGTGTAACCCATCATTAATCTATTTTGATAACCCAGTAATCTAGAATTTCATTTGTTATTCCTATAGCCCAACTGTATTGTGTCCTATTTCTATATATTTGTCCTATCAACAATCTATATTTTGTTGTATTCATATATCATATTCATCTCCACGCTTCATAACTCTTGAGACACAATCATTGCTACTGCAGGCAATCAAATTATATACCTGCCTACTTCAAACTTGAGTAAGAACGATATGAAGACTCAAAAACATCAAATGTACAACCCTAGCTTAAACCATAGATTTTGGTCAGTTTTTATCCCCTATTGGCTCTACTTTTTTCTTGTCCTCATTCAATTTAATCAGCCCTACTATAATTTAGAAGGAAAAGTTTATCCACTGTATATCAGTAAGAATTCCATAAAGTATCCACTGCTTCACATGGCTGTGGAGAATTCAATCTAGTATGATACAAATTGACACAACTTATGGATTTTTGCCAACTTAACGAGTTGATGAAAGACGAGTGAAAAAGACTTTGGGGACTCAATGGTGTTTTAGGATAATAAAACTGAAAACAAAGATTATCATCTGAAATTTTAATTTACTTAAACAAGGAAGATGTATTTTGGGTAAAGAAAACTTTTGGATATTTAGAAATAAGGTGGAGAACAGAAATGGAGTTTGATAGGGCCCTCTAGGAAAAGTGATGAAAAGCAAACTAAGTCCCAGGTTTTGTTGTAAATTAACAGATCTGAATCTGGGTTAGATTTCAACCTTGAATGTCAAAAAAAAGAGAATGAATCTGGGTTAGATCAAAAAAAATGATTAGGCACACTTTCCTCAATTCCTGGGCTTTTCTCAAGGCAAAAAAATGGCATGCAATTTTAGCACCTGAGCAAATAGACTTCGCTTGAGGCATGGGGACATGCTTGGGCTGGGCTTTGCCTGCACCATGCGCCTATGCGTGTTTTTGACAAGATTGCCACAAGATTTCATTCAAATTTCTTAATGATTCTGTCCAAAGTTTCAGACATACCACTTATTTCTTTCAGATGCCCTACCATACTGCCAAGGGGAAGTGACTTATAAATAATTTTCCAAACTACTCTGAATTTAGTCCCACTAAATTCATTGAGTAAACAGTAATGAGAATAATAGTTTCACAATGTTTATGGGAGATTGAACCCCAAGATGTTGAAGTACTAAACTTCAGGTTCTTTCCAGCTATATGATGGAATCATCCGCATACATTAAAACAAATATTGTGCAATGATCACAAAATAAACTTTCCCTAAAGCACAGATGGAACACGAATATCATAAGAGCATATCATAGACATGCATAGAGAAACTTTC
Organism: Elaeis oleifera; assembly: GCA_000441515.1. Taxonomy (NCBI): domain Eukaryota; kingdom Viridiplantae; phylum Streptophyta; class Magnoliopsida; order Arecales; family Arecaceae; genus Elaeis; species Elaeis oleifera. The sequence continues at coordinate 1,178,647 of KE504736.1, forward strand.
AGCAAGAAGAGTGATAGGCCTATACAGCAAGTATGTGTCAGCTTACCAAAACAAGGCCAAAAAAAATTGTAACCTCATTCAGAATTTGTTAACAACTTTAAAGGTCTCCATCAATCTCCAAAGATGAAGAAGTTCGATCACAAGTTAAAACAAAGTTGTAGTTTGGAGGAAAAAAAGGATGTATGAAGAATAAACAACAGCAACTGCATCCCAAAATCATAAGAGACATTTCTTACTTGTCAATTATATCTTGGGCTTCGAAACTCATCTCTTCGGGTACTCGGGGCCAAGGTATCTTACGATTGAGAATATTGTCAAAGATTATCTACCCTCCAAAAAAAAGGAAAAGAAATCACTGATTGTGATTTCAATATATCTAGTGAGCAAGAAAAAAGGATAAATGATAATGTAACTCAATTTACTTGCTGTTACCAAATTTAGGACAGTAAACCTTTTTTAAACCTCTTGCAATTTTCAAGATTCAAATTTGTGTAAACAATGCCAAACCTTGTAGACCTTACTTACATTTAATGAGAATAACAAAATTATAGAAATTCATAAATTAGATAGATTTATTTGAAAATGAGAGCCTGTCATTTTAATATGGACAAATGTATTTCGCGAACATTATTCTCACCCATATAAGTAATTTTAGAATGATGGCATAATATGTTTGTCTAACTTGTAACTTTTTTTCTAGACTCCATTGAATTTTTCAGATTTTCTTTCATTTTTTATGACTTCTAATAGTTGCAAAATACATAATACAACTAGTCTTTAATGATATCTATACTCAATTTATTTTTAATTATTATTCATGATTTTTTCATGAAATCTTTTCTGGTTTAATTTTCAATTAGAACTTAAAAAATTCAAGCCAAAAGAGCCGAAAACCAAATAACATTTTTTGAGTCTTGGTATCAACAATCAATTTGCTTTTAAGCTATCGGCTACCTTAACTGATGGCACTCACCAAAGTTGATGGACTACATGACTGGACTTTTATTTCCTTCTCCATAGATTTGTATGAACTCAGTTTACGGGCCCAAATAGTCAACCCAATCTTAGTTTGAGACGTCCATCCATATCTTGATATATCAACATGAGCAAAAATATGTTAAATTGTTAATCTGCCTTCAATAAAATTGGTGCTTTAAGTTTGATGCATCTTACCGACAACAGCAATCTACAATGTTACCTGGATAGTTTCCCATGAACTAAGGTATTATTAAGTGCTATTACAAAAGAACAAATTAAAAAGAACAAACTAGAAACGCAAAGGTCCCTTCCTTCTAGAAGATTAAACAAAACAAAAGTGAATACCAATGCATATGCAGTCAAGAAACTGCCAGTAGATTTCAATAAGATAAATCAGGACTAGTAAGCTAATTCTATGTAGACTATTATGTGGAAGGATATTACTTATAGTCAATTTTGTTAGTTGACACATGAACCCATTGCCCCTCACCATGATCATAATATTTGTATTTTATGTCAGGTTCATCGTACTGTTAGTAGAAATTCTTATATAAAGCAAGTTATCATCTGTACTCTGTGATAACTTCCATGAATTGTCAAAAGAAAATCTTATATAAACAAATGTCATTTGAAATTTGAGGAATATTCTAGTGTTGATAAGTTTAGCTAATAGCTACAAGTATGGTCTCACATATGGTGTTAGAAGTGCAAAAGAGAAAAGTAGTTGCTTGCATTTAGTTTGGAAAAGTGATCTTTTATTATGGCCCACAATACTCAAGAGAATAAGCAGCTTACAGTTTCAGAGACGATGATATATTTTCAACAGATCAAATGTTGAATAAAGCTATAAATGGCCAGATTTGGAATGGATCCATGTTTGTCTAGGTCCAAGTTGTGCTTGTAACAGCTGCATGCTGAGCTCAAGCGAGGGTCGAAGCTCATATCAAGCTCTTACTTTTGATTCTAAGTACAGGCTACCCACCATGACAAGCCTCATTCCCCCTCTTGGTTCCATCCTTTATAGATGGAAGTGGAAAGAAGAAAGTGAGGACCACTCTATAAGAAAAAAAAGTCCTCACCCCCTCCCACATGCCACCCCAAGGGGGACCACTGCAAATGAAAGGGGAAAATGGAAGGAGCCACCCTCGCCCATAAGATGGACTGCTTTCCTGACTCTTAGCCCCATCTCTGCCTCCAACTTTATAGGTGGAAGTGAAAAAGGATAGCAAGGTTCGAAACATTGAGTACTGAATCTGCATCAACCAAGGAAGGTATGACAACTTACATACCACATTACACCCGTATTGATAAAAGATACAGATCATTATGCTTTGGCACAGCTACTATGCCCCCGGTATGACCTATTTTGGACTCCAAAATTATCTTTTGGCTTCTTGCTAATGTTTATTAACTTAGTGGTGTGTTTTGCAAAACATATGACAAAGGCATTGACTGAAGTGCCCTAGTCATCCTATGTGATATGTGCTAAAGTTTTTAAGTGGCTCAAGAAGTTGTCAACAGTAACATTTTAGCATTAATTTGCTAACAAGCCAGACCTTACAATTATCGTAAATCATATATATATATATATATATATCAATAAATTCTTAATTTTAACAGACATAACATTCCACCAAAGCAATGCATCCCATTTTATATTATATTTATTTATATATACTGCTTAATAATGCTAAATTACAAGTCCATGAATTCCAAGTAAAGGAATTTTCTTGTATAACTACAGTTCATTAATCTTGTAAGTATCAAGTGCCCTACCATCCCGAACCGTCCGATTCGGGATGTACTATACCATACTAGGTCGAAACTGATACAAAACTCATAGTCGGATTGGTATAGGCCCGATACATCCCTGTACGAGATATATTGACATGTACCAAGGTATCCTGAGATAAAAAAAGAAAAATTTGTTGAGAACTACTTCAGTATAAGTGTATACCATACCATACTAACCTGTACCACATCAAACTGGAAATGCACCAATACAACACCCAATACCTATATTGTGATCTCGCTTGTACAAGTATTTTAGTCCTACGAAGTTGCCATTTAAGTTTTTTAGACCATGTAGTCTCTTAATTGTTGTCAAAATAAGTTCTATTATATCATATTATTTATAATCTAGTTTTTCTTCTTTTTTTTTGGGACAAACGGACGGTCACACTAGTCTTGTGCGAGAGCAACCTAATAGGTCAAGATACACAATCCCGCAGAACATGCGGGCAGACCTCCCCTTGTCTCCACAGCCAGTCGCCGGAGTGCTCAGCAACAAAAGTCGCCATCCAATCAACTGCAGTGTTCGTCTTTCTATAGACATGCCGGACTCTCACTGCAGCAGCTTGATGGAGGAAGGCTCTGACATCTCGAATAAGTGGATGACCATGAAATGACAGTAACAGAGTCACCTTCCTGAAAAATCCTCTCCACGTGAAGCTGCTGCCTTGCAAAGATGACACCTGCCCAAGCGGCGTGAAGCTCTGCAGCCGGGACTGAAAGTTCAAAGAAGTAGGAACCACCAGCCGCCAAATCTCCCATCCGGACCGCGGATGACAAAACCAGCTCCACTCCGATCATCCCTGACACCGCCATCGAAGTTCACCTTAACAAACTCCGAGGTGGGGCTCCCATGAAATGGATAGAATCCTATGGGTCGCTGTCGGGGCAGCCAGGGAGCTCCAGAGATCGAAGATCTCAAGGGACGAAGCGACAGTATCAAAATGGTAGTACTCCTGAGCTAAATATACAGCTCTCTCCAGCATCCGATGAGCAGGAATCACCTCACTGTTGAAGACAAGGCTGTTCCTGGACAGTCAGATCTGATAAGCAATATAAGCCATCCGTCCCCAACAATAGACGTCCTTTATCTAGTTTTCTTTCAACAAAAGCCTAATTTTTTTGTTCTAGAACCTAACCATACGGTCATTACATAAGTTATATTAAGACAATGGTTTTTACATTAACTTTTTGACAGTTAACTTTCAGTATCCAATTATTTCCCAATAATGAAAACTGGACTAGTCTTAAAATAATTAAGCATTTATATTCAAGTTTAACAAGTCATCTAATCATTATAGCAGTTTATACAAATTTTGTATACATTCAGGCAAAAATCCTTTAAAAACCTGTGGATGTTCTGCATTAAATGGTGGAATTCCAACAATGAGCTCAAAGAGAATAACACCAACAGACCACCAATCTGCACTTGCACCTGAAATGAACAATACATGATAATGTATATTCAAGTGGTAGCAGCACTAGGTCAAAAGAAAAAGCTCAATAGCTACCAGATAATAGTGCATAAGTTGTACCAACCATGTCCTGTTCCTAAGAGGATCTCAGGTGCCAAATAATCAGGTGTACCGACAGCAGAGTGTTTCTTCCACCGCTCCTGCTGGTTCAAGTGCTCAGATAGAGAAACCTGCTGTTCATCTTCTCCATATAATGATGTCCCACTGACAGCAGGGCAGACAGATCATCTGTACTGTTGATAAGACCAACTTTCGAAAGTCCAAAATCTGTCAACTGCCAAAGGGGAAATGGAACAGATCTTTGACAATGGCACCCAAGAGAATGAAATTAAAATACAAAATATTCCATAGGTTTTAATCATGCAGTATCTGTGAATATATAAGGAAACAGATTAAAGAGTTCACATCTGAATGCTTGTGTGTGCGCGTGTTGGTGGGGGGAGGGGTGTTGGGGGCATGGGGGGAGGAGTTGGAGACTGAAACCCGATTAAATGTCTTCTAACAACCAATTTGACATGGATAAGAAAGGATACTCATTACCAAGTTTGATATACAAACCTTTGAAGGGCTGAAAGAACAACATTTCATCTCATAGAATTCACACTGGAAATAAAGTTGAGAATAAAGTTCTCCTGATACCCTTCGCCAACCTAGATGCCCAATCTCCATATCTTCCAACTTTTTTTTCTCCGACTCGTTAGTTCCTACTTTCCCTATGGTGTTTGATATTTCATTTTCCATTCATTTATGCCAGAAGCGACAAGTCTGATTATCATGCCATGAACTGTTGAGTCCCCCAGTATTCCCATACCAAACAGCTTATCCTTGCCATCAACAAAGGTGCCATTTAGAATCTATATGTGAATATTTAGGTTAAAAGAACAATAATGGTAAAGCAAGTGCTTGTTTATAAAGGACCAAATAATCTGCAAAATTTTTGATAGATTACAGTTAAAATACAAATAGTAGATTTTTCTTCTTTTTGAAAGAAATGATGGGAGCATCACCAATCAAGAAAAATAGAAATAACAAAAGAACTTTCCTCTCAAACACTTTGAGAAAGATGTCCCCAGGTTGGACATAGATACTGCATCTAACAAACACACATACCAACTATTCAATTTCTTTACATAATCTCCTTCTAGTTGGTTGATCTATTCAATATTAGTTATTTTATGGCTGAGACATATGCCTACCATCTACTGGTCAGCAAGAGCGAGAATTAAAGATATCAAAAGATGAAAAGCAAGGAATCACACAACCCAGATACTGTTCAAGTAAATCAGCTAAAGTGTATCCAATTCCTAATATGTTCCCAAAACTCAGTCTTCTTATATCTCTTCCACGGTTATGATGCTCTCAAGTCGAGCAGAGGCAAATCTAGTCATCCTCTATCAGCATTCAAGTGAAAATCAGTATGAACTTAGGTAGGGAAAAGGTAGATCTAGTTGGTACACATCAGTCTGCAGCAGCCAACACCTTTTGTTCCAGCCACGAAATGTGGGACTACTTATCAAATTACTGTATCAGCTATACTAGTCTATACCAGTTTACAAACCAACATAAGCTGGCACCGGCCAGAAATGCTATATAAGACTTCCATGTTATTTTCCGTTCTTCAAAGTCGTTTCTTGAGGAGAGAACAGACACTCTGACATTTTGGAGGCCCATAAGATCGTCAAACAACATCACAACATAAAATCATCATCTTACAGCAGTTTAAAGCTAGAGAGTCATGGTGAATTCAATTTTGTTTTTGGGTCTTCTTTGACGGACAAGGGGAGGTGCTTATTTTTTCTAATTCAAAATTGAATCGACTAATGGAACGCAAAGAACCTTCATATTTTGGGTGGAAACTTATTCATGCTTGTAGGAAGAAGGGTTGGCTGTACTAGTAATGGGACTTGTACTGAATCTACAAATTTCAGGTGGTGTGGTATGGTATTGTGCCGTGCCATTCTGGAGCATACCGACAAAGGGGGAGCCACAGAGGGAGAAGGAGATAGAGGAAGAGTGAGGGAGGACAGACAAGAGAAGGAAGAGAGGGGAGAGAGAGAGGAAGAGAGAGGGAGGGACGGACAAGAGAAGGAAGAGAGGGGGAGAGAGAGGCGAGAGGAGGGGGAGGGAGGAATAAAAGAGGAGGGGAGG
>KE504736.1:1185058-1205392 GCA_000441515.1 Elaeis oleifera
GTCATTTAGTAATTTGTTGGCTTCAGAACAAATCAATTCAAAGCTAGCAAAGTAAAAAGGGCTCTAGAATAGAGGAGCCCTTGTCGGTCACCCTCCCTCTCTCTCTCCCCTCCCTCTCCCTCTCACTCACTCCCCCTCCTCTCTCTCCCTCTTTTCCATTCTCTCCTTCTCCCTCTCCCCCTCTCTCGCCTAGTTTTTCAAACCAAGGAGCAGAACAGTGCCGATTCACCCTAGATACAGTTCAGTGTGCCCTAAACTTTGGGGCAATATGGCGAACCTGGGTGGAAAGGAATCAGTATATTTCAGACTAAACAGGTCCTGCCCAAATTCCTCAGCCAAAAATACAATAGAGATGTGTACTCACAACAATTTATTTGCCTGCAACATGATGGTTCAAGTAGAGCTAGTGGTTCCAATGAGGTTAGATTATATGCGGGTGCAAGAAGGGTGCCTCTAGACCACCTTCAGGTGGGAACAGTGTTAAAATATATCTTGTGCACCTAGGAGGTCAAGGAAAGTAAGACAATTCCTGATATCCAGCGCATAAATTCCAAAAAAAAAACAAAATTGCTAATTGCTATAAGAATAAAAGGAAATTGGCTATTACATATCAAAGCATTTAGTTTAATTGGAGACTCAAATTTCTCAGCACTTATTTCACAAATGACCAGCACAAAGCATAAAACTTGCACAGGTCTCAAGCTTCCTAATTCTTGTTGTATTGATAGAATCATCTAAATAAGGAGATTGAAGAGACTGGGACGTATATGTTCTGTAAGGATCATCAGTGCCTATATTTTCTTGGCAGTAAGCATCACAATTGTGTAAGGCCAAGAAGGAAGAGCACCAATTTCCTCATGTATTATGGTAGGAAGATCATCTTCCATAAGCTCATGGATATCAGTTTAAATGATAAAGGTATAATTTGGTAAAGTTTGATAAAGTCTTACAACTAGTTCTAAGCATGATATCAATCTAACAATTGGTCCCATACTCCTGCCCAAAGCAAATTTAAATTGGAGGGGGGCAATCCATGCAACATGAAAGGCTTGTAGCAGGTACAATGGTAGAAGATTTATCTTCTCGTTTACTCAGACTAAGCTCATAAATTAGTAGGAACCCTCCACAATTTTTAGAAGAATCAATGAAGATGAAAAAAGGAAAAGTTCAACATAGGAAGCTTTTCCTCCTCTCCGTGAAATGGGTCATAAGACAGCCATGTGAAAGCACAACCCCATATATGTCTACAAAAAAAAAATTAGAATTATGAATACCTAGGTACATTAGCATATTAAAATATCGGCCAAGGATTTTCCGAGGGATTCACATGAAAAATAAGTAGGAGTTAACCAATTATTAGTATTTTCTATTTCTGTATTTCATCTCGTCCCATAGATCATAGTACTCAAAATAGTGTAAAAGACATGTACAGTAATATGTTACCATAATTGAATATACAGCATGTTTGTCTACATTATATAAGTTTTAAATACTGAAATTTGAAATAGAATTATATAATAGGAAGAATTTACCACCACATATCCCTCCCAACGCATGCAAAAATATTTCCAATACCTTAATATGACCATCATGAGCAATCAACAAATTGTCTGGCTTTAAATCCCGATGCACCACATGCCGGGAATGTAGGTATTCCAATGCAAGGACCTGCGGGGTCACAACCAATTTTAAATGATCAACATTATAAATGAATAAAAACCATTTACCTTATATAGATGAGCTTACAACTTCTGCAATGTATATGCGGGCAACTTCCTCATCCAAGCAGCCTAAATTTCTCACCAATGAATACAGGTCCCCTCCATTCAAGTACTCCATCACTAGATATAAGTTCTCTCGAGATGTGAAAGAATAGAAAAATCGTACCTTACACAAACATATTTCAGTTAGAGAAAGATCTTGAAGTTTGAATAAAGGAGGCCAACTTTGATTAAGCTGCGCTGCTTACCACAAAAGGATTCTGAACTGTGATTAGAATATCACGTTCAGCCAATATACTCTCAACAGCATTTTTGCGAATCATATCCGCCTTTTTAGGACCTATGAGAAAGCAGATTTTTTAATTAGTTTGAACAGTTAACTTGATTGGTTTCTAAATTCTCTCCCTCTAAATTCTCTTCCCTATTTGATGGTGTTTAGATGCACTTTTGATAGATATCCGCATCTGATAGCCATAACTTCAAGAAAGCCACTTTTTTAAAGAAAGCATTAGCATCATAAATGTATATCAGAAGGCACAGGAATATATCATGAGAAAACAAGAAAAGTGCAACACGGGAAAAAATAAGTTTACTGAGGTAGCATTCGAATGAAATGTTTTTAGAATACACAGGGACCATGCAAAATCTTCAAAGGAAAAAGAATACCTTTATGGCAAAGAGATCACCCGTTGTTCTTTTCTTGGCTAAGAAACCCGACCAAATGCCCCACGACTTATAGGTTTTATAATTTCAAAGTCATCAATAGATGTTCGATCCTTGATGGTAGGGTGAACAGGGCTTGCTTGCAAGCTATGAACCACATCCTCTTCCTCATCCATCACAGCAATTGATGCATCAACCTTTTCAGTATCAAGGGAATCACAAAGCTGCAAGTACTTTTCCCTGTAGGGTCATAAATCATGAATAGCAAACAAGAATCTGAACTATGAGAACATGAAGAGAAAAGATAATAACCTTTAAGTGCTTTCATAAACAAACAAAAGTAATTATGCAAGCTTCAGTTCCCCTGACTAGTAGCAACTCAAATGAATTAAAGCTTCTGGAAAGAAAGAGGAAAATAGCATGTGATAGACAACTTAGCAGATATAATTACCGGTGAAGCTTCTCTATGTGTGTGCCAAATGTCTGCACTGTAAGTGCCTCAAATTTCCAACGGTTCATGACTTCTTGCAAATCTTCCACACAGAAAACCAAGTACGACAAGGATTGCTCTTCATCCATTGGAGTATTTGCGATGCATCGAGCAATATCAGCAAGTTCAGCTATCTGGGCCATGTCAGGAGACCATGAGCATTCCCAGTGAATGTTCAATTTGCAACTTCTCTATTAGAACTGTGCAATAACAGTTTACATTGAGAGAAATGCCAAGAGCAGTCTATATTTAGATATGCCATGGGGGTCATCTATGGTGCCAAAGAATAGCTCTCTGTCATATGGCAAGAGATGATCGGTGCGATTCGTGAGGTCAGTGCGATACATAATGGAGTTCCAGTATAGAGCTCAGATCCCCACATTATACGTAGCAAAGAACCTCCTTTTTGGAACCAGGGTTGGTTCCTGATGAATTTTTCTTGTGAGTAATGCTACAGGGCCAAAATCTGGTATCAAAAAAAGCCCTTCATAACTAATGCACCTCCAGAAGGGACTGACACGATTCATGGGGTCAGCGGTTTGGCATGTTTCATGGGGGCATCCAGGCATAGAGCACCAACACCTTTATGACACGTGCTCCTGAAGCTTTTTCTTAGTATCAAGGTTAGGCCTCAAAGCATTTTCATTTTCTTATATTAAAATAAACAATCTGCAGAGCTTCATGGATAATAGCAGTCTGTTAATGCAATTCATGCCTTCAATTTCAGCATTACAACCAATATGGCAGATCCTTCTAATAATTAACTAAATTTTACTTCCACAGCAGACTGCTATCATGCAAAGTTTGCCTTGGCCAGGAACCTGGCAACTCATAAATGGTGGATATCAAGTCAAAAGCTGGTCTTAACAAATTCTCCAACCATACTGGGTCACAACCTGATCCATCATGCCAGCCCACATAGACTGGATAAGGCTTATTGGTTAACATTAAGATATCCAAGGATTGATCAGTGCAAAAGTAACAGACCAGCGTATGTACTAAGACCAAGTAAGACAACATGCAGATTCGCTCTAATATAACAAGATACAATATTAAGCCTAGGGACAGTCATTAAGCATGTCACGAATACAGTGGCCAACTATGTTTCACAATAACCAGCCAAGTTTAACTTTTAAGTCTCAAAACTTTTCTAGATCATGGAATGTTTTGTCAGATCCATGGAAGCAAAGATAAAGCTTATTTGCATTAAAAGTTCACTAAGCAACAATCTTGCAAAATTCAGAAGAAAGTCAAGTTACCAACATGAGTTCTGCAAAACTTTACCACATTCCACTAAAGTATATGCACCAAATGCATATATAATATTATACATACATGCATAGACACACATATACATGTATTGTGGATAAATGTATAGGTTGACACCTATATACATAGAAATAATCATATAGATATATGAAAGCCAGAAACCAAATATAAAGCTGCCAAATCTATTTCAAGACTTATTTATCATGTATTCTCCTTCCAATCAAAATAATTTGTGCATATGGGAGGAGTAAAAGAAAGATTATAAGGACAATAATGTAGAAGTTTAAAAAAAGTTGTGCTCAATTAGATAATAACCACCTGTGGAAGATCTTCACTCTCAAAAACTGCATTTTTCCCTGCCAAAAGCATCTCTCTGTGACTGGCTCTTGGTGTCATCAAAGGAGATCTAGGAGCCATGCTGCCTGCTGGTGGTGCAGCCATTCCTTGATCAGACTTTGGACCAAAACGTGTCTTACATTTCACTGATGGCAAATTCTGCAAGTCATCCAAGAAATAGCATTGTCAGCCTCCTGGAAACAATCGAGCATATCAGCTGATCCTCTCCGAGGCCAATCACTAAGTTTTGGAGAAAGGAGATCAAATTCTTCAGTGACACTTGAATTAGAAACCTTTTTCACATCTGGGCTTCCAACCGCATTGGGGGATCCTTCTGTGAGTATGCCTCTATCATCTTCTCTAGAGTCTCGGCAATTCTGTTGAGACGTTCGTCAACACTCAAACCTTTTTTATCACACCTATCTGCGATTGCACAAATCATTAAGTGATCCTCCATATTCAAAGTAGGAACATACTCCTCGCATATTCGACACATAATTGAACCCTCTTCGGAAATATTAGGCTGATCCATCCAGTACCCCCAAGAAATTTTGTGTTGATGTTGGAAGGAACTGACAAGCGCACAGAAGAATCACCATAACTGGGTAACTCGGGAGGATTTACTGTGGTCAAGTCCACATCTGAACTTTGATTTGTGTTCAATATCTCTGGAGAATACATTTTTCTGTTGGATATTTCATCTCCAACAAGGCTAGCTTCTTTCCAGAATTTTGCAGCAGGAGAAGGGAGAGGTTTCCCTGAAGCTATCTGTTCTCTGCTAGTAGGCAAATCCATATCCTTTTCAATGTCAGCACCAAATCGTGAAGAAAAATTGTCAGGCTTTATTTCTTGGCTTCTTTTCAATTTTAAATTATGCTGCTCCTGACTACAAGACTTCCTTGAAGCAGCAGCCTTAATGGAGTTCTTCATGTTTTTTCCATCCCATCCTGATCCTAATGCAACCTTTTTATCAGCAGAATGGATGATTTTAGGATCTTGAAGATCCATTGCAATTTCATCCTCAGCAAAACCAGTTTCCTTGTGGAACTGAAGCAATCTTGTGCATCGAGTAAGGATAAAAAGCAAATGGGTATGAAGTTTCTTCAGAACTCCCATAGGAAGCTCTTGACGGCGATCATCCAAATCCTGAACTATGCCTTCACAGTGAAGCCAAAACTCCCCAGGCGTCATGTCACAACAGCTCCGAGCAAGTATCAACAAATCCTCCAAAGTTACCTTCCATTCAGGATGGCTTTCTGCACTTTTTTCCATTACACCTACCAAATCTCCTGCAAAAATTGCCAGATCCGAGTTCACCTCTTCCTTTGATTTCTCAAATTTCGCCTGAATGACTTTTAACACCCCCTGTACAGAACAGAGATAAAGCAGAAAATAATTTACCCTATTCCACCAAAAGTCTTCATGCTTACATATGACTCGAACAGCCAAAACAATGTTCCTCAAAATGTAAAGACACCTAAGTTTACTAAACAAGATTATCTCCAAAAGAATAAAAATGGGATCTACAGGGTCATTACCTTCAAATTGTACATGCTTCGTGGCTTCCTAAATGGAAATGGTTGCACACCTTTTGAGTTCAGCTCATGTGAAAACTTTTATATCAGCAGGGAACATCTTTCTAGGTGCACTAGTAGCCTGCATTATGGATTTAAAGCAGGAAGACTCAGACTCCTTTGAAGTTTCACAAGCATCATATGAAGTCTGTAGAGACAACCAATGGAAATAATCCTCCACATTAATACCAATAACAAAGTATCATGCAGTAAGAAATATAATTTGATTGAATGTAAAGCACCAAAATTAAATGTTGTAGCACCTTGACTTCTGGAGTGAAAGCAGCAGAACATTTTAAATCTTCAGGATGATTCAATGATGAGTTAGTTTCCCTGAGAAGACAAATGTGTATCAACAGAATATGAGATTGAACTGATCCGAACACTAATTAAAGTCACCACATTGATGTAACAGAACTAGTAAAACAAAAGAAAAAAAATGCCAATAGTTTCACATAAAAGTCAAATTGAATTAAGTGAGCAAGCAGTTCTGAGGAACCAAACACATTCACAAAGTAGCCACAGAAAATCAACAAACATCAAAGCCAGCAAAAGACCAAGTAGCCAGCAAACCGTCACTCCACCAGGAAACCTACATATCCCACATCTGCTTACTAAACCCAGCAAACCAGCACATTTGTGAAGCAGATCCACAAAATTCAGCATTCCAGCCAACCACTTGCATTTCAAAGTTCCAAAATCTTCAAGATCATAGGCAAAGCCATAAAGGTAGCACCCAGTTTCAACCACACCCACCACTTAAAAAAGGGAAAAAATCAACAACTTTCAAATTCAAACAACAGGCCAGTAGATCAAAATACTATATACTATATCACTGACATGAAGAGGTAAAAATAGGGCTACTAGGGCTATTGGACGATATTGCCAAAAATCATTTATGAGAAAAATTTTGTTCCAATAATCAAGCACAACACCCGAGTCACCAAGTGAATTTCAGAAGCTTTCAAAAACCTAGATATAGTAGATAGATGGGCAGCAACAGCTAACCTAACCAATACCAAGCTCTGTAACCCAAGGTTTTAAATAATGGTTTAATAACTGTTATAACAGCCATTATAATGGTTTTGCCCACCTCCCTTTATGTTATGCATATAATAACAGGGGCAAAAATAATGGCCATTTTAATACATTGCTCACTGTTAGAACAGTCTTTTATAACATAAATAATAGCTGTTATTTTCACTTGCACCTTTTTCAAAATAAATAATCATTTTTGTTCAAAATTCAATTTCTTTAATAAATTTCCATTCAAAAGTGACTGCACGGTACAAAAATAATAATTTATTGAATCAAAAAGTGATGGGAAAGATAATTTTGATGTGTATGTTGAAGGTAACCCACATATGCTTTCCCTGAGACCCCCAGTCACTAAGGTAAACAAAGTAGGAAAAGCACCAATTTCTGTGCCCCACTCATGATAAATGAGATTGTCAGTTGTTGCATGCAATTACTTTACGAAGGTATTGATGTCAAGAATGATAAAATAAGATACTAGAAATGTAAATACATATTATCTTTAATATTGAAATAAAAATAACAAGTTAGTATTTTATGTCTTGTAACGACATTCTTATCAAAATACTTGCTCCTCATAAGAAATCTAAACTTCACTCAAGGATATAAGATATGCAGCATGTCGCAAAGTCCTTTGTTTATTTGATGCTTCCATTATTAGACCAAGTCTGCAACAAGAAAAGCCTACTTCCAATGTCATTATAGTGGATGAGATTCATCATAGGTGGTCAACTTTAGATCAGCCTTTAAACTTTGCAATTAAATAATTTGGCAAGTATCTAAAGTGTTTGACATGTATCTCTGTCAACATAGAAATAAGGCACATTTACATACATATATGAGGACACAAGTCCACGTAACACTGCTGAGAGGAATACAACTAGGAACAAAAATCATATGGGGCAAGCACCATAGAATATCAAATGAGGCGAGCTTTACAGTTTGCCACATTTCTCTTAACACTAATCTTAAAAAATAAGCCTAAAAGTCAAAACTTTTTCTACTAATGGAGTTATCAGTCCCGTGATTACAAAAATATGATATTTTCTTTCTTTTTCATTTTCAGCACATACTTTTTATTGATACATACTATATGGTAATATGATACACACTAAATAAATCAATCATTAAGTCAATACATACTTCCAAATAAATCGATGCACAAATTTTAGAATATAGAATTCACCAATGCACAGTATACAGCCAAGTGATACACACTTAGCACATTAATCATCTAACAATCCAATATGCATCTTCAAACAAATTAATACATAGTTTTCAGAATATTATGTTCACTAGTACACGCTACATGGCATGATAATACATATTCATTGACTTCCTGATATATACTGCAAGTTTTTTTGATACATACTCAACAGTGATCCAATACATATCTGCAGGTAAAAAATATGTCCTATATACTATGTATCAATTTATCTGGAGATATGTATTAGATCATTACTAGATGTGTATAAAGAACTTATAGTATGTATCAGAAAGCTGATAAGTATGTATCATCATACCGTATAGTATATATTAGTGAACATAATGTTTTCAAAAATATATATCAATTTTCTTGGAGACGTGCATTAGGTTGTTAGATGACTAATTTGCTAAGTATGTATCATCTGACTGTGCAATATATATTGGTAAACTCCATATTTGAAATTATGTATCAATTTATCTAAAAGTGTGTATTGAATCATTGCTAAATGTGTACCAAAGAAACTTGCAGTATGTATCAGAAAGTCGATGAGTATATATCACCATACCATGTAGTATGTGCTGGTGAACATAATGATAAGTACCATAAACACATTAATAGAAGCATCAATTTGTAGATTAATTTATCTTTATTCTTTAGAAATTGATCCTTTTTTACTTTTGTAAGAAAATGCCACCAATGCAAAGAGCCCAATGCAGACTGCGATCCAAGCCCAAAGAATAAGGCTCACACAACAACCCATGCGCGCGGCTCACAGTGCAGCGCACGGAGAAAAAAACTGCACGGTCCATGAGCGGTATATGGCTCACAGAAAATACCCGCGCCGCTCACAACGCGGTCTATGGGACCTAACGCGCGGTCCACGCACGTTGTTACACGGCTCACGAGGAGGTCTTCACGCGGTGAGCGGGCACGAGCGCCTGGAGTGCGATTTGAATTCGGACGAGCAGGCCCAAGGGCCTGGGTGTGGTCACACGGACAAAGGACGGACACAAGGTACATGGGCGCACAAGAGATCGATTTGAGCTGGGACGGGTTTGAACGCGCGAACGCCAAGGCCAGAGACATGGACGGGAACAGAGAGGCTTTAAGATTTTAAAATAATAAAAATAAAAGAAAGAAAGAGAAAATCCTGAAGGATTAGGATATTTCATGCCTAACCTCTCTTGTTAGTCTCACATCTAGAAAACATGAAAATCTCCTCCCTCCTAACACCTATAAAAAGGCCTCCGTACCTCCATCTTGGAATCATCCTGAAATCCAACAATCCTTCAAAAGCCTTGCAAGGAGGGAGAGGAAGAAGGGAGCAATCTATGAGCAACTAATCCATCAGTCTTAGGAGGGGAGAGGAGATCTTGCAACGAAGCAGAGCGGGTTCTAATGTTCTAATTTTTTTTGTATTTCTTTATGATATGTAGCGATAAAGATTATGTCTTTGATTATTAAAGTGTTATGAGTTCTTATTTGCATTATTTTATGCTTACATGCTAGATTAAGACTAGGACAACCCTTACTTTCTGAAGACGCACTGTGATCTATGGATACGGGGCATGCCGAGGAAAGAAGAGTTGCATACCTCGTACTTTCCGAAGACATACCGTGATCTACGAATACGGAGCGTGCCGAGAAAGACAGGTACTTTCTAGCTTTGATCTATTATTATTATTTCTTCTTTACTTATGAGATAAAGCCCTAGAATAGCTTATGTCTAAAGGGACAAGCCGTGATTTAAGGATACGGGTCATCCTCAAGCAGAGATAAGCTATGTCCAAAGTCTGCTTACAAGTATCTAATATCATTAAAGAAATACAACTCTGTTTAGTGCAAGATTAACTCATAACCTCCGAGATATTTATTTTTTATTTTATCCAATTTTTAGAATAGCTTATTTTTTATTGTTTTCTTTCTGTGCAACAATAAGTCTTCTCTTATATTCCTTTTGCAATCACAACTCAGTCTTAGATCCGTAAGGACACGATCCCGACTCATCCTATTTATATAGTTTGAATTAGGTTTTAATTTGACCGCCCATGATAGCGATCAAATTTTGGAGCCACTGTCGAAGATCTTGACATGGTTGTTTTGAAAAAAAATCAGCAAATATATAAAACAAAAAAAATATTTTAGTGCTTATTTCTATCTTATATTGCTTCATTGTTTCTAGCTAAATTACTTTATTTGCATAGTTAAGTGGTTACCTTATTTTGCATAAGTAATTCACTGCTTTACATTCCTAGGGATTTACTGCTTTCTATAGCTTAGAATAATTTACTGCTTTATATAATTAGTAATTTTCTACTTTCTAAGTAGATTAGATTTTTTTTCTTTTATTGAAATTACGTAGGTGCCTTTTATTCTAAACTTTTATTTACTATTTTTTCTTCTTTAAAAAAACTTACATAAAAGAAAAATACACACCTCAAAATATTTAACTAATATAGCGTAACCAAAATAAAAATATATAATAACATTCTTGGACATCTAGTTTGTTTGCGTTGCATCTTTACATAATTGATTTAAGAGTACTTAACCCAATTAAACAAGATATGATGAGGATTTGATCACCCTTTCTTAGCTCAAGAACCACCACCCTTCATATTGCATTGACCTAAGCCTTTAATTTAAAATCAACTAGACGTCAGCCCTAAGGAATTCAAGCTCAATAGGACAAGAAACCAAAAAGTTGGACCGGATTTGACTTTGACTAACCAATTGGTGTCTAAAAAAGTGATTCAGATACTCAGTCTTGAAAAACGGTGGTTACTTAATTAGATCTGTTACAAAAGCACAGAGAGCCTCCCACCAATCTTACACTTATCTGGCCAATTTGGTTACTTGATTTTGAACTTGAAGTTCCTAAAGGTGACCTTGGAAGAGTTAGGAGCTGCCTAAATCTACGCTAACCCTAGGATAAAAAGTCCATTCTTGCTTAACTTGATTGTAATTAACACCAAACATTAACTAATTCTTCTCTCTCTCATAGATTTACGACTCTTTATGTTCTCATCTTTAGAATTCTCCTCTCTTTCTTTCATCTTCTCTTATCTTCTCCAACAAAAACACATTAAAAAAATAATCAGAAGAGGATTGTTCTGATCTAGACCCCTTGATTGTATATCAGAACAATCCGATAAATTAGATCCGTGCTGAGAATATAAATCTCTACAGTAAAGTGGATGAGCTGTCCCACAAATTAGATCGCCTACTGGCTATCGAACACTCTCTCTCCATCTTTTCTTCCTGCCCAACAAGTTTGCGCAATATATTCGAGCCTCACTCATTTTACGAGAGAATGCCCAGCCGCACACCAATTTTCTAAGTTTATTTATCAGCAAATTCATCAAGATCAAACCCAAATGGCCTATAGATCAGAAAATAACCCATACTTTAATGCCTACAATCCAGACTGAGGGGCTCAACCAAATTTTTTGTGAAAATCACAATCAGTGGTTATCCCAGTAACACAAGGACCTACATTCATGGACGCACCTTATTGCGATATGCCCTACCCACAATATTAACCTTCTCCAACTACCTATAGTCTATCATTTAAAAAAAAGTTCTGCAAGCATTAGATAGGATAAAAATCAACAATCAGATCCTTCACTCTATGTAATCCTTAACTGAACTAAAAATTCAAATCGATCAACCAGCAATCGCATGCGGTAGGGAGAAGGAAAGAGAGATGTCTACTCAGCCCGAGAGTGATCCTAAGGGACAATACCTGACTAAAAGTTTAATATCCTTATAACTTTTCTAAACAATCGATTATGACTCTCGAAATAAAATGATCATTGAACAACCGTGCACAACCAAAGAGACCAACACATAATTCAACTAAGGCAGAAACATAGAGGAAAAATCAAAATGGCGGACAACCAATTCCATCATCACCCTATCTACCTATGGTTCCATCCCCAAGTGCCCTAAAATCATCCATTCCTTTTAATGGAAAGGAGGACAAATTGATGAAATGATAGAATTAATTGAGACTTCCCAAAGACCATAAATGAATAACACAATAGAAGAAGCTACACCCATAATTTCCCCCATGATTCGTTAAATTCTATCTGGCTCATTTTGGGATGGACGATTTTGATATAGACGAGTATATCACAGAAGTAAATACGCTCTATCCCAAAACCACCCCACTTTGGATCCAAAATATGAGCCACCACTTAGTCCCCCAATAACTACTTTGTTAGAATCACCAACTGTTCTAGAACTGAAGCCACTTTCTAACGCACCCACTGACATTCTACCAGTGATCCCTAACCAGAAAGTCCAACTTATAAGTGTTCTAAAAGCACATAAAGAAGCTGTCAGATGAGATATTACTGATACGAGGGATAACGATTTTAAGATTTTTATGACTGATTTCTCTGTATTCGGCATTACTTTCAAGGACTGCCTCCAAAATCTATCTACAGCACTAAAACGATGTATAAAGATAAATTTAATATTAATTTGAAAAAATGTCAGACTTTAGATCAGGAAGAAATTATGCCGAAACATATCATACCCGAGACAGAAATTGGGGTAGATCAGGCTATAGTTGAAGTAATTTCTAAACCACCCCGATCTCGGCCCAGCAAATACCATCCCTTCTTGACTTTAATATTTCTAGATTCTGGTGCAATATGCTTGCCAAAAACACTATTTTGATCCGGACTAATCTTCGTAGAGCATTCTATGAATATTTTACTACCATGATGATAAGACCTTTTGATTGACCATGTCCTTTTAAAATTCTAAGGGACGTACCAAGTTGGTGATAGGTGGGACTCCCTCGTAGCGTCCGGTTGAAACGTTAACTTAGTGCTTGTTAGAAGACAACCCAATTTCTTAGGAGTAGTCTTAATAAAAGTCTAGCTAAAGACGTTAAACTTAACGCTTGTTGGAAGACAATCCAATTTTTGCACTTAATTTACCTTTTTAGTTTGCTTACTTTCTTTTTAAGACAGGCAGATAGACTAAAAGAAGAACCAAAGTTTCAAGATGCATATTGGATCAAAAACACAATGAGTCAGGTGTATTCTTTCCTGTCCCTTTTTGCATTCTTTATTTTCTTACTCCATTGAAGAAAATATCGATTAAGTTGGGAGGGAGAAAATAATAAAAAATTAAAAAATCTTCGAATAAGTTAGTATTTAGTGTTTAGGCATCCGATTACGCTCAAAAATCGAGCTGAATCAAGTATTTTTTTAAAAAAAATTGATGCACAGATCCGTGAGTTTGTGAGATACTGAGGGATCAAATATTAAAAAACCCAATAAAAGTTAAGTTTAGAATATAAATATTTTTCTGTGAACACTTCTAATTCCTTCTACTGGCATCAAAGAAGAGTTTACTTTTTAAGAGCTTGTGTAGGATAACTATACTTTTCTTCATAAAATAAAACTCACTTTTAAAATAAAATAACTTTCAAGTACTTCATACTGAGTAATCGGGCCTCTTTGCCTAAGCAAATATTGAGTTTTACGTAAAAAAGTATGAAAGACAAAGAAACTCTATTGTAAAGCTAGTCTTAACACGTAGTCTGTTTGATTCGAGCTAGTAAGCCTGAGGGATATTTTATACCTAATACCCTAAAGCCATCTGATTCGAGAGTCATTGACAGAAAACTCGCTACATGGGTCAGACAAAAAGCTTAAGGGGTTAAGACACTCAATAGCAGTATAATGTTAAAAAAAAAAATAAATGAATGACAGAAGAAACACTATATTTGCCCATATAAAAGTTAATGATTTAGAGATAAAGGTAGGGATAATTTAGAAAAAATTTAAAAATATTCAATATTCTTCATTTAATTTTTATATTAGTTAAGTACTAATATCCTGATGACATACCTCACTCTCGCTCTACTGAACATCAATGGTTCTTTGAAAAAAATTGCTCGATAAAACTTGAACTCTAAGCTAAAAGGTATCTAACACTAAATCCTTTCTTTACTCGAGGACGAGCAAAATTCAAGTTAGAGGATGTGATAAGTACCATAAACATATTAATAGAAGCATCAATTTGTAGATTAATTCATCTTTATTCTTAAAAATTGATGATTCTTTTACCTTTTGTAGAAAAGATACCTACCAATGCAAAGAGCCCAACACAGACTGCAATCCAAGCCCAAAAGCCCAAAGAATAAGGCCCACACAACAACCCATGTGCGCGGCTCACAGCGCGACGCACGGAGAAAATCTACGTGGTCCATGCACGGTGTATGGCTCACAAAAAATATCCGCGCGGCTCACAGAAAATACCTGCGTGGCTCACAGCGCGGTCTACGAGACCCAACGTGCGGTCCACGCGCTTTGTTATGCGGTTCACGAGGTCTTCATGCGGTGCGTGGGCACGAGCACCTGGAGCACGATTTGAATTCGGGCGACGGGTCCAAGGGCTTGGGTGTAGTCTTTGGGTGTGGTCACGCGGACGAAGGACGGACATGAGGTACCTGGGTGCACGGGGGATCGATTTGAGCTGGGGCAGGTTTGAACGCATGAACGCAAAGGCCTGAGACACGAACGGGAACAGAGAGGCTTTAAGATTTTAAAATAATAAAATAAAAGAAAGAAAGAGAAAGTCATGAAGGATTAGGAGATTTTATGTCTACCCTCTCTTGTTAGTCCCACATCTAAAAAACATAAAAATCTCCTCCCACCTAACACTTATAAAAAGGCTTCTATACCTCCATCTTAAGAATCATCCTATAATCCAATAATCCTTCAAAAGCCTTGCAAGGAGGGAGAGAAAGAAGGGAGCAATCTATGAGCCGCTAATCCATCAGTCTCGGAAGGGGAGAGAAGATCTTGTAATGAAGCAGAGCAGGTTCTAATGTTCTAAACTATCATTGTATTCTTTTATGATATGTAGCAATAAAGATTATGTCTTTGATTATTAAATATCATGAGTTCTTTATTTGCTTATTTTATGCTTACATGCTTGATTAAGACTAGGACAACCCTTACTTTCCAGAGACGCACTGTGATCTATGGATACGGGACGTGTCGAGGAAAGAAGAGTTGCATACCTTGTACTTTTCGAAGACGCACCGTGATCTATGGATACGGAGCTTGTCGAGGAAAGATAGGTACTTTTAGTTTGATCTAGTATTATTATTGCTTCTTTACTTGTGAGATAAAGTCCTAAAATAGTTTATGCCCGAAGGAACGAGCCGTGATCTAAGGATATAGATCGTGCTCAAGCGGAGATAAGCTATGTTCAAGGCCTAATTACAAGTATCTAATATCATTAAAAAATACAACTCTGTTTAGCACAAGATTAACTCATAACCTCCAAGATATTTATTTTTTTATTGTATCCAACTTTTAGAATAGCTTATTTTCTGTTTACTTTCTTTCTATGTAACAACAAGTCTTTCCTTATTCCTTTACAATAACAACTTAGCCCTAAGTCTCTGAGAATACGATCCCGACTCATCCTATCTATATAGTTCAAGTTAGATTTTTTATTTTGATCGTCCACGACAGTGATCACATAATTTTTAAAAATTATGTATCAATTTGCTTAGAGATACATATTAAACTGCTAGATGACTCATTTGCTGAATGTATATCATTTGACCATGTACTGTATATTGATCAACTCCATATTCCAAAAAATGTGTATTGATTTTTCTGAAGGTATGTATAGACTTGCTTGATGATTAATTGCTTAGTGTATATCACTTGACCATGTGGTATGTATCGATAAAAAATATATTATGAAAATGAGAAAGAGAATACTACGTTTTTATTTTTAATTACGAGACTAATGACTCCGTTAATAGGAGTCTTTTGACTTTTAGATTTCTTCTTTAAGATTAGTATTAGGAGAAATGTGGCAAAATAGGAAATCCGCCCCATATGATATTCTATGGTGACCGCCCCATATAATTATTGTTCAACAACTAGAGATACCCTCACGATGGATTGAATCTTCCTTTTTTCTAACATTTCCAGGAAAAGTGTGAACTAAACTATTTCAATATCTCTACTAAAGACTCGTACTACAATGTCTTATCATGTTGGATCTGTATGAATTATATTTCACATTTAGCTCACCATTCACTTACAATACCAAGGATTCATAATTTAAACGGACCTGAGAATGACTCCATCTTATTGAATGCTGGAATTACAAAGTCAAACCAGACATTAATGTAATAAAAATGATTACTCATTTAATCTCCCTTGCTCCACCAGAATTAGCACCACATCGGCATTAATGAAATACGTATTCGAGATAATAAACCATTGGAAGCGAATCTTAAGCAACTCTTTACAATGGATTGCATCCCAGTACCATCCATCTCTTCCTATATATTTAATCAGTTGTCCTCAGTTCTAAACAATTAAACATGCTAACCGGAAGGGAAACAATTTCTTCAGCGTAAAAATATTTTTTGAAAAAGCATGAAACCAGCCATTTACCAATTCGAACATTGGAAAGCTCGCCATTGCGAATCTGGCTCCCGAGTTGAGCATCCAGGCTCGCCGCTAACCACTCCTTTGCTCGGCTCCCCACATGATCAGCCCAAGATCCGGCGCACGACTCCGGAACCTTGTCGAGCGCCCTCCCGTCCTCCTTCGCCCTGCCACCGCCGTCCTTCCCGGCCGACGACGACGTCGAGCATCCCCTTCGACGTGGCCCCTGGAGATCAGGTTGCTGCCGCCGAGGCCCGAGATCCTGTGGTCCCCGCGGAGCCCTTCCTGCAGCAGCGGACCGGATCTCGTCTTGATCCGGTTCAGCCCGAGAGAGGTGGCGAGGATCGGGGAGAGCGACGACGCCGCCGCCCTTCCGGAGCTTGGCCGGGGCGGAGAGGGCGGCGGCCGGAGGGGAGACCTTGTAGGACGCGGCGGCGGGGCGGTTCCTTGCCCCTCGTTCCCGCTCCTTGCCCTTCTTGTCCTCCTTTTGCTGGTGGTTCTTGACGGCGTCCTTGATGAGGGTGTAGCGGCCGACGGCAAGGTCCGTTTTGACCTTCTCCTCCTCTGATCGGGAGGGCGACTCGAGTGCCGGCGTGTTCGGGCTATTGGATCCGTCGGGGCTCGAGGAATTCGACTTCTTCGACGAGAAGAACCGGCCTTTGAACACCATTCTCCTCTCACCCTTCTTGACTTCCCTGTTCCAGTATCCCTCTTGCCTGCTCTAAAGAGGGTTTTGGGTTCTCTTTGTAAAGCGTGGGCATCTTTTCCCTCTTTTTTTGACAGGACTGGAGCAGCGGTGGTCCCGAGGATACGGCAAAGAGAGAATGTTAGAAGGTGCAAGGACGGAAAAGGAGACGAAGGCATTTAAAGGGGTTGGTGGTACCGAGAACTTTTTATCAGTGTGGTAAAATTTATAAATAAATATAAATCATATAAATAAGATAGAGATTGAAATAAACTGTTTTCGATTTAAAATGTATAGAGGCTGGTGATAGGTAGCGGAGAATGAGAATGGTAAATGATTTTATAAATAATTATTTTTTTTTTAAATAACATTCACGCGGCGGTAGCCCAAAGGATACAAACAGAATATAGGGAGAGGAAAAAAGAAAAATAAAAATAAAAATAAAAAGATAGGAAGGGAAGGGAGAAACAGGGGTGGGAAAGGAACAACGAAATAGTTTGGATTGAAATTTGGTTGTTAATAATAAAATATTATATATAAATAAAATATTATTAGATATAGATATATTTAAAATTAAATATAAATTATTTTAGATTTAAACATTTGGGATAGATGCAATGGATTCGAATTCAAAAGGTGGTGATTGGTAGAGAGGAGTGAGATTAGCGAATGGGTTTATAAATGATTGATATTTTATTAGACTGTATTTGACATCAATATTATTTTATTAATAAATAAAATAAAAATTTATTTTTAAAAAAAAATTAGACAAACTAAATATTTGGTTGTTGCTATTCTCTTTTACTTCAATTTTTGATGTTCATTCCATAAAAGATATGCAAGATCAAAAAAGAGATGGTGTCTATAGAGAAACCGAGAGAAGACGGATGGGTGAGGTAAAAGAGGCAGGAGGGAAGAAAGAAGAGGTATTTTTGATAAAGCGTGTGAGAGATAGAGGCAATTAGGTAGTAGCCATCAAAGGTCAAAGAGAAAAATAAACTATGGGAGTTAAGACTCAATTTAATTTCATAGTTCAAAAGAGTTTTTTCAAAAAAAAAATCTCACTTTCATTTTTCATAAATTATGAAAAATATTTTAAAATAAAAATAGCAATAAGGGAACCAAATATTTTCTTGAATTGAATTTTGTATGTTTACTTTTAAAAATAAAGACAGAAAAAATGGATACCAAATAGGGCCTTATTTTTTCTTAATAATAATAGGCGGTGGTCCCAAGGATACAGTGTGTAAGAATATAAAAAATAAATAAGAATAAAAATAGAGAAGAGATAGGTGTTAGAAAGAG
This sequence comes from Elaeis oleifera, assembly GCA_000441515.1. Lineage (NCBI taxonomy): Eukaryota > Viridiplantae > Streptophyta > Magnoliopsida > Arecales > Arecaceae > Elaeis > Elaeis oleifera. The sequence goes on from KE504736.1 coordinate 1,203,785, forward strand.
ATGGTGGAATTGAGTTGGATTGAAAACTTGATTATTCATATATGGAGAGTTTAAACATGTAAAGAATATATTGTTAGATATAAATAGGATGAAAATTGAAAATAAACTACTTTGGATTTAGTCATTTCAGATATATGTGATGGATTTAAGATAAAAGGGTGATGATTGATAAATAAGAGTGAGGGTAGCGAATGGTTTAGAAAAAAAAAAAAAATTTGGTCATCAACATTGTGATGGTCCCAAGTATATAAGAAAGAGAATGTAATAGAAAAGACAAGAATAGAAGGGAGGGGAGGGGGAGAGATAGTAGAATTGTGCTGATTGAAAACTTGATTATATGTATAATGAGAATTTATACATATAAACAATATATTAGAAATAAATAGAATAAAAATTGAAGATAATCTGCTTTAGATCTAGACATGTTATATGTGATGGATTCACGATAAAAAAGTGATGATTGATGGAAGGGAGTGGGGATGGTGAATGGTATTAGAAAGGATTGCTTGCATAAAGTAGTCCCAAGGATATGGTGAGAGAGAATGTAGGAAAGAGGGCAAGAATATGAAGGAGGGGAGGGGAGGAGAGGCGGTTGAAAATGGATGATAGAATTGGATTAGATTGGAAAGTTGATTATTTATATATTAAGAATTCGCACATAAAATTAAGATACTATTAAATACAAATTGGGTGAAAATTGAATGTGAACTACTTTAAGTTTATGTAATGGATTTGAAATTAGATGGTGGTGATTAATAGAGGGGAGAGAAGGTGATGAATGATTTCAAAGGATAAGTATTTTTTTTCTCATAATGTTGGATGGCGATGGTCTTAAGGATATGATAAAAGAGAATGCAGGGAAGAGGAGAAGAACAGAAAGGAGAGAAGGGGAGAGGTTGGAAATGGATCATAGAATTGGCTTGGATTGGAAACTTGATTATTTATATAGTGAATATGTGTAGACAACATACTATTAGATAGGAATAAGATGAAAATTAAAAATAAACTACTTTGGATTTAGAAATGTTGAATGCACATGATGGATTCAAGATAAGAGGGTAGTGATTGATAGAGAGGAGTGAGGGTGGTGAATGGTTTTGAAAGGGTTGATATTTTTTTATATAATGCCAATGCAGTGCTGGTCTCAAGAGTACAATGAGAGAAAATATGAAAAAGAAATAAAAGAGATAATCCAGTTTCCAGTCCAATCCAATTCTACTTTCCATTTCCAATAAATTTAGATATACATGTACAAATGTGAACAAGATATTATTAGATATAAATAAGATAGAAATTAAAAAAAACTAATCTAGATTTAGATACATTGGACGCATGTGATGGATTCAAGATAAGAGGACAATGGTTAATAAATGGTGGTGATCTATTGAGACCGTGGAATGTCTTCTCACTTTTAAATGTTTCAAATGCCCGTAGATGATTGTGATTTGATCATCTATCAGGGAGTATTCGAAAGTTCTTCTTCTCCTAAACTCTCTTTGAGTTTATGGATATAAGGCAAGAAGTTCTTCTAATATCTTAGGCTTATTTTGTCAGTCAATATAAGCAAAATTTTCAAGATATATGCTGATACAGTGCCTATATATATAT
>KE504736.1:1205412-1219457 GCA_000441515.1 Elaeis oleifera
TACTATATATATATATATATATCGTCTAAGGTTTCTATTCCTCATCTTTATTATTTTATAAAGCATAATAATTAGAACATCAAAGTTCAATGTTTAAATAAGTAACTATTTCTATGTTGTATTAGCTAAAGTTATAATATCTCAGTTTCAAAATACATTGACAAAGATCTTAAAATACCTCACTCCAACTAAGGTGATTGCAGTCTCACCCATTGAAAAGCTTAATGCTAGGATGCTCTGCTTTTCCAATTAACTACAATTCGCTAGTCATTAGGTGGCAAATGTGCAAAACTACTGATTTATTGATGCAAAGTGAGAAATTGATAGATGATGATGCATCTATCAATCAGAATTGATTGTAATTAATTTGATATATTTTTTTGAATAATGATATAAATTCCTTATTCCCCTCCTTTGTTGTTTCAAAGTATTATATTATATGCCTATGGTGCATAAATATTACATGTTTCTATATGTAAAACTAAAGAAGCACCTTGAAGGTTTATCCAAAAAAGAAGCGCCTTCAGCAGAATTTGACAGATAAAGGAATGTGTATTTTTTTTTTTTTGAGGGATAAAAAAGAGCATGAATTTGTTGTCCTTCATTGATCTAAATCTTTGTTTTTTTTTTAATTAGACAAAATGGTCATCCACTCCGCTATGAATTCATTCAACAAAATCAAAAATAAAATGTTACCAAATGAGGAAGAATGATAAGTGCCACTAGAGTGCTTCCATCGTATGAGAGGCTATCTCGAATGCACTTATATTCATCTCACGATAGATATGGGTGGCACGGAATGAAGCGCGGCTCTTGGCTGGGAGAAAATTGGGGAGTGTAATAAAAATGGCGGATTGGATCGGAAGTTGATACCGCCCACGAGAAAGTCTTTATACATTACACACGTGCAATAAAAATTATCTAATTGGGCCACGCAGCTATTACTTTCGAACACATATTTAATGTTTCAATTCTATTTTTTCATTTGAAATTTTGAATGATAAAATATTTTTTTTTGAAAAATTATGACATCATATAATATATTATGATATTCTATAGTCAAATTATGAATTTTCACACAACAAAAAATCATAGTTTTCTTTCAAAAGTTATAAAGAGAGAAAGATATTTTTATCATTGAAAATTTATGTAATTTTAAATAATAAAAATATCTCTCTTTTTTATTATGCAGCAAGTCATAATTTGATCGTAGAATATTATAATATACCATAGGATGTCGTAACCTTTCGAAATAGGAGGATATCTTTGTCATTCAAAATTTTAAATGAAAAAATAGAACTATAGGTATTAAATACGCATAATAAAATGGGATGATATATTTTGCTGCGTTACATGCGGTGCATAAAGAATTGCTCTACCACCCACAACGGTCTTGGCTTCGCAACTCATCACACTCACCTGACACCTCAGGTCCGTATCCCATTACAACCCATCCCAAATAGAGCACAAGCCCACCCAGGCTTTTGAAGTTTAGGACTCGACATAGCTTCAAGTCATCAAGATCCAGCCCATTAGACATGAACTAATCCAGTAGGCCCTGTTCAGACTATACCCAACCCCAAGACCGTTCACAGCATTATCATATGAAGGCTATAATAGACTATGTGATGGCAATATATAGTTATTGAGCAATTCTGCCATGCATGCCTTTCTCTCCTGGCAGTCTCTGGCATCATTGCTTGGCTCCATTTACCGTTTTGAGTGATGAGGTAAGAAAGTGTAGGCTAAGAGGCTAATGTGGACTGGACCCTCCGAGCCACCATTGTCTCTAAATTTCCATTTCAGTGATGAAGAAGGGAAAAAGACAGAATTCAAATTGGATATGTAACTTTCACATTCCTTTAACTTCAAGTTTGGACTCGTAGAAGGAATTGACCACACAACTCCTATGGAGTTTGAGTTTATAGATCTTGCATTATAATATTTATGTACAGTATTCCAATGTATCTAAACGCTCATGAAGAAAACTACTATGGGTGAACCGATGGCCAATCATCAACGAGCACGATCAGATCGAAGGTCACATGTACAGCATCCAGGTCAGATTGAGACACAGTAATTGCATCATTATGATGCAATATAGTGGTCTAGATAGACCTGCTAAACTAACGTATTTGGTGGATATTTGCGCTGTTTTACACAGATTATGAACAATATAACATCATCAATGCTCCCAAAGACTTTAACATACTACATTGATGGTGTTTTAGATAAAGGGATTGGAGCACTTGAGCACCATATTCAAAAGATCATTCATTTTGCCAAACTTCCACAGCCCGTAACAAAAGCAAGAATGATGTAGAAGCCATAGAGGGCAGCAGAGGATAAGTACTAACGTGAAAAAGAGTGACATCTATACTATATATTAAAGTGCATCCCTGCACTCTCTCCATGCACTACATGGCATGTCCGCTGATATGTTTAGTTGGAGCTAACATGTCCAGTTAAGACTGACAGTGTGCACGTGGCATGATCGCTGATGTGTCCAGTTGCGTTCACGTACACCTTAAAAAAAATTGAAAATAGGAGAAGGAGAGCAGGGCATGGTAGATATTGAAATGACCTGATATAGAAAAAAAAAGAAAAAAAATCAAAGAGGAAGAGGAGAGAGGAGAGGTATAGGACTGCTGATCTGATAGTTGATTAGCTCTTTAGAGTAGATTTGGGAGGTAATTAAAGAAGAATGGTTTGGTGAGAGAGGTATAGTGATATACCACTATGCTGTTCAGTGTTGGAAGAGAAAAAAAACAATACTTTAGAGGCTGCGGATGGTGGTTGTGCACGACAGGGGGAATGATGGGGAGGGTGGATTAGATAAAGCATTTATTGTGAATGACAGAGGGTATAGAGAAATTGGGTTTAAGAAGGGTTCTGTGGGAGCTGTTGGCTCAATTGCTTCGATTGAGATTCTAAGATGGGGTTTTCAGTTAGGGCTGGTTTCTTCTTTTTTTTGTTGTTTTTTGTTCATTGCATGTTAAGTTATTGTTAGGTGCAGAATAAGAAAGAATTGTTTGAGCGAGAGAGTTTTAGGCCAGAGCAGGATCAAATATTTTTTTGTTCTCCATCAGTATTATGTAATTTTAGCATCATATGAGAAACCTTATTCGGTTTCTTATCAGCTATATAGGAGGGTTGTTGTTTTAGTAACAACAGCCTTCTGCTCTTTATTTTATAACATTATTTGGAGAGAGGGCTGGTCAGAGGGTCCGGACATAGTTGTTACTGCGGTGTAGTAGCTTTATTGTGTTGAAAAAAATCGAAGCACGGTTGCTACTGCAGTGCAGCAGCCTTCCAGTGCCAATGAATTCGAACAGAGGTTGTTGCTAGAATTTAACGGTCATCCATTATGTTTATGAAAACTAAAAAATCTCAAACGAAAGGGTCCGGATATGGTTGCTATTGTAGTGCAGCAGCCTTTCTTTGCCAAAAAAAAAGAATCGGATTATGCAAGAGGATTTGAATGAAACAGAGAAAGAATGAAGGTGGGCTCACAGATCATCGCATTGGATGATCAGGAACAAAGAGTAGTGTGCGGCAAAAAGATGTAAAAAGATTAATCGAACGAGTGAAAAAATGAAAAAAAATGAGGGTGGGCAAGGCAGGTGCAAACTTTTTTTGGGCCTGGGGTCAGATCCATAAGTTAAGACCCATTGTTAGATCAGGGCTTATTGTGGGCGGGCTGAGGAGTGGGCTTGGGCCTCGACTTGGTTTGAAATTTTTTTATCCTAGGCTTGATTTAAATGTATGTGGGCTTGGACTGGATATGGGCTCAGGGTCAGTTGCATGGGTTAGGGTCAGGATATGGGCCAGGTTGAAGGCCCTATCTGGATAAGTTTGGGCTTGGGCTTTGATTTGGCCTACGAAAGTTTGGGCTTAGGCTTGGGGTTTTTGGGCCTGAGGTCAAATCCATAGGTTAAGGCCCATGGTTAGGTTAGGGCCTGATATGGGGTAGGCTGAGGAGTGGGCTTGGATCATGGCTTGGTTTGAAAATTTTTGGTCCTGGGCTTAATCCAAACATATGTGGGCTTGGTCTGGACATGAGCTCAGAGTCAACTATATGGGTTAAGATCAGGATATGGGTCAGGTTGAAGGCCCGATCTGCATAAGTTTGGGCTTGGGCTTTTACTTGGTTTATGAAAGTTTGGGCTTGGGCTTGGGCTTAGATTGGGATGGGCTTGGACTAAGGTTGATCTAGGAATATTTAGGCTCGGTTTGGACTAGGGAGTTTTGGGCTTGACTTAGGATGTTGTGGGCTTGGATTAATAGATTTTTGGGCTAAACCACCAAGCCATAGTGGAAGGGTGGGAGCTAGGGTTTGGGTTTCCGGTTGGGATTAGGAATGTGGAGATTATCGAAGAAATAGGGAAACATCGAGGGTGGATGGATGAAGAAAATCAAGGGAAAAAAATTATGCTCGCACATTAGCAGCATAGAACCGAGGGAAGGGAAAAAAATAAAGGAATGAAGGAAGAGGAGAGGGTTAAAATGATAGGAGAAATGGGCGAGGAGCGTGAACGGATGCAGATAGAAAGGAAGAAAATTTAACCTATTAGTTGTGAAACATGAATGGGAGAAAGTTGGAGAGAAGGACAAAAAGATATAGATGAACCCAAAAAGAAATTAGAAAAGAAGAGAAGTGATAATTTAGAAAAAAGAAGAAGCAGAGGACAGTTTACCTATGACTGCAGCAATCGTGGAATGCGATCTGCCTACTTCGGATGTCAATGGCATCGAGTTTGAGTAGATCTCCATTCTGATGAAGAAGAAAGACAAAGAAGGTAGGTTAGGTTTTTACGGGAAGAGGAAGAAGAATCAGAAGAGGAAGGAGGGAGGGAGGGAGGAGAGAGGGTTAAGGCAAAGGCAGGAGGGAGGGAGAGGAGAAGATTAGGGCAAAGGTAGAACGAGGAGATGAGAAGGATTTGGAATGAAGAGAAAAGAGGGATCGAAATGAGGGAAGAAAGGAAGGAAAAAAATAGAAAGATTATGTTCTGACGAGAGGGATCAGGCATCGGTGAGGGAGGTAGGTGTCACTTAATTTTGACGGTCAGAGGAGGGAGGGAGAGGAGAAGAGAGGGCTAGGTCAAAAGGAGAAAATAAGAAGAATCTGGAAAGAACAAGAATAGGCGAGCAAAATGAGAGAATAAAGAGAGGATAAAAAATAAAAAATCATAGTTTACAAAAAGCCTCAATATATTTCTTATTTCAAAAGAGTTCTAATACCTGATTTATTTACAAAAAATCCTTTGTTAAATCTGTAAATTATATTTTTAAAAATAAAACAATATATGCGGGAAAAAAGGGTTTTCTTATTCTGAAAAATCTAAAAACTCTAATAATATCTGGAGTTGAGCCATATGTAGAAATTGATATTTTTATCAAAAAATGATTTGTTATTTTAGATCATCTGTATTTATGTTTTCTAATCATCTTTTGTTTAATTGAAGTAATCATTTGTTTATAGATATTATTATGCTAATTGAAATTAAATTTATATTTTTTGATATTAATTTAAATCTAATTGATTTATAATATGCCATTGGAATTCTAATTTGGTAATTAATTATAATTTTAAAAATAAATTTAATTAAGATTTTTCAAATTATGCTATACGAGAAATCACCGCTTTGATAAAATTGAAATCGATGATCATAATTACATGGTTAAAAAATATTATAGATATCAATATGGAAGAATATTTTTTTTTATTTTTAAGTGTATCATTAGTAGATAAACTATATTAAAAGTCAAATTTATTGTAATATTAAGAATGTTGACCATGGACAATCACCACCTATATTATATTCGTATTTGAATTGGTATTTTGAGTATGATCTCTTCCATCGAAGTAGCCATTCAGAGAAATCTCCTAGCACAATCTGGTAATATTTTTCATTGTCCATTTTATATCATAGATTTCTCAAGTATTTAATGAAAAATTACTATTCATGATGGAGGAAATCATTGATCGTGTCGTCCATAAAAAATAAATTAAGATGACATAATTTTCTCAATCATTTGCATGTCATTTATATTTTTTTAGCCTATACAGTAAAAGACTAAGCTAATATCTTATTTACTTTTTTGGTTCAATTTCAACGAACGAACTCCTATCGATGAGAGCTGAAGCAATGCTCCGAAACCTCTTCCTTGTATAAATGAAAACCTGCTGCGTAGCACGAGTTACAAACTAGTTTCCATAAAAGAATAGAGCGATCATTGGAAGGTGCCGCCCATAGGGACATTTAAGAAACTTGACATGTTAATTCTTAGTGCATCACAGATCATATACCGTGCTGAAAACTATAGTTGGTGGAGGCTTGGACACAATCAAACATTCCATTAGAGGAAATAGCACTCCCATGCGAGCAGCTTGATCATAGGGCATTAATAATTGGTGAATATCATCAACCGATCGATTAGGACGGTTTGATTTGCACCAAAAAAGAAAAAGAAAAGAAAACTGGTTTTGCTTCCAAGTGATCTTGCTTGGTTCTTAGCTTTTGCTTAATTGCTTATGCCTGCCTTTGTCCCAATAGAAGACCACTTTATTATGTCTTCGATCCGTTATGAAGGCCTTTAGCATCTTGGTCGAGATTATGTATGCACCAATGGAAGTTACTTTCTAGCGTGGTGGTTGCTGCACTTTTCAGCTGCTTTGCTAGTTTGACGTGGAAATGAAAAATATAAGAATGACCGGTTTATACGGCGAAAGCCTTGAGCACTTGGAACCAGGTGTTCAAAAAATATCTCCATGTAATTTCAAAATATTGATTTTTTGAAATTGTCTAGATGTCGGGATAACGATGTAAGATGTCATATGTAAGGTTACGTCAATCGCGTCTGCCACCCGCATTCACCGCGCAACGCTGCATATATTAGCTACTCGGCTATTTCATTTCAGATAGTTTTAATATGATTTTACTTTTTTAAAAAGATAAGACGGTTCATTCTAATAATTTTTAATATGAATATAATTAAAAAAATCAAAAAATAAATATATTAATAGATATTAAAATAAATATTAATAATTTTTTAAAATATCTGTCATAATTATCTATAAAGTAGATTCTATATGATTAATAATATATATCCTTCTTTATTAGTATTTCTCACTTCATAGGAGTACTGAAAAGCCAGGCTCATTTCTCAACAATTTTTTTTCAAAGATCAATATTGATAATTTTTAAATATTGATAAAAAAGCTTTTAACACTATTTGATGACATATCAAATGCTATATTAATATCATATAAGATCTATGGGTATATTTAATTAGAAGGAGTTGGATTTTAAAATAAGAATGGAAATGGGTGATTTTCATTCTAGCCATTTGGTTGAGAACAGTCTCATTTCCATCCTAGTTTAAAAAAAAATGAAAAACATCGGAATCTCCTAAAATCCAATATACATTTTCTCATAGTATTTAGATTGTTTTCTGATTTCAATTTCAATTTTGATCATAAATCAAATACATCGGGGGTAAGGATGCAAATGGGTCGGATTGACCCATGAACCAATCGAAGCCGATCCACGTAGATCTTATCTGAATCGTTTTAAAAGACCTATAAATCCAGATCGGATTCTAAAATTGGATCTATTTCATTTTTCAGTCCTAATCTGGATTTACTGAATTTTGATCTAATCCAATTCGATCTGATCCGTCGAGACTTTTAAATTGATTTGGATCTTGAGATAAATGACCCAATCCAATCCAATCTGATCTGAATCCAATACGAGATCCGAACACTCACTTGAATAACTGAATCCGAACCCATCTCGAGTTTCTCTCTCAGTCTCTTAGATGCTATTTTAAATAAATAATGCTCTTTTTCCATCCTTAGTCACTCTTCTCTCTGTCTCCCAGAGTTCTTTTCATTCTCGATTAATCTCCTTGTCAAAAGGCAAATTTCTGCACCAACGATATTTATTGCTATTTATTAAAGTAATCGTATAGGAAAGCTGAAATTCTTGATATCTGGATATAAAATAATAAGATAAAGATAATTTGGTATATTACTTAGCTTTAGATTAATTTATTACATCTTATCTTATAGATATCTTCTTCTAAGCTGTTTAATGGATTTTTTGATCTTAATTTAAATATTTTTATCTTGTGGTTCAAATCTATGTTCTTTTATTTGTTTATTTATGATAACTCATTTTTTAATCAAGAACGTACAAGTTCAATCATTTTTATCGATATTTATTTTTTTATTAATATTATTGATTTTTTTACATATGCAAAAAAAATAGACTTGGTCTCTCATCGTTATAAGTATATCTTAAATATTCGTGGCCAATTCCTCATCATAGGATCTGATGAATTTTCCTGAGGCTAGATTTTTTGGGATGTTATGTCACAACTATAAGAAAGCAATCTTCATTGTACTGCCTGAAAATTTAAGACACATAGCCTCTTGGAAAGAAGGTTGGATGAGTGAGTGAACCCCATGCCATTACTTATACAATTTTTTTTATTATTCTTTCTTATAATTTCTGATGTTTGATTGTAACTTGTGCATACATTCTTCTCCTTAAAACTAATATCATTTGCAATTGAATGCAACAAGCTTTTCAACCATTTATTTCTTGTAAATGAAGGGAAGAACTGATTCATTAACAAAAGAAGTCGGTTAAGTTTGGTAGTAGTGCAAATAAGTTTGCTTATAGATTTTCTACTTATTGATTTTGTTATTTATAATCCGGACTCAAATCGATTTGGATCAAAAATTTAATCATGAACCCGATCCGATCTTCTATTGGGTCGGATTTGGATCTAATATTCAGACCCAATCAAAGAACCAATTTGGATTGGGGTCACTTATGATCTGATCCGATTAGACCCATTTGCACCTCTAATAAGGGGATATGACAATTTCGATTTTTATTCTAATTCCGATTCTGAATTCGGTCACAAATTAAATACACCCTATATACTTTCAAACCGTCTATAGAATATCCTACTTAATATGAGCCCAATGTTATGCACATGGTCATGCAAACATTTGAACCCAACGTCAGCTACATCAATAGTGGCTTAGCCTAATAAGTTGTTGTGCTCTTCCTTTTTGAATAGGTCTAGATATATTTGGTTAGGAGGAGTTGGAAACTGAAATGAGAATGAGAATGGATAATTCTCATTTAGCCGTTTGGATGGAAAGAGTCTCGTTCCTATTCTAATTTTAAGAAGAATGTGAATGTCTTGATCTTCGATCCTTATTTTTTTAATATTTAAATATTTTGATTATAAATCAAACATATTAGAGATCTATTTATCCTGATTTCTATTTCAATCTATTCCGATACTGATTCCAGACGTAAATAAAACGTATATTTATAATAATCAAAACTTGATGATGTCGATTCAAATGCTTGCATGGTGGCTAGCAAGTCAATAAAAACGTCGCGGCCTTTGCAGGAGATTTTGTTGGTATAACCGCGTTTCAAAGTTCCGAGTTAGAAGGGCGGCTTTTGCCGCGTACTCAATTGTCAAAGATCCAGAAGGAGGAGACTCGGGAGTCAGAAATCAGCTGCGGCGGTCCACTAGTTTCGTGCATCTCTTCACTATAGCAACTTAAAAGTAGTCACAAGTGCCATGTTCTTGCTAAAGACCAAAACTATGAACGTAGTTAGGCGACGTGGTTGCATGGTCCTGACCCATGCGTTACCAAGTGGATCAATAGAGGTATGAATGAGGAATGGACTTTTCTATGGATGTTAGTGAGGCAGATGAGTTTGGACAATGACTCCTAGCTAGATCTGGCCCCAGAGCTCATTAGTGCAACTTGGGAAGGATACACTGCATCAAAGTGATCAACATAATAATTTTCTCATGCTTCAGCCGGTGTTTGACTGACAATCCAAATTTCGATCGGGATCAGCTCTTATTTATTTTTTTTTTCATTTTTCTTCTTTTAAATTAAGACGAAGCGATTCGGTGATAGTGGTCAGCACCATTTCATCAGGTGGATGACATGATACGTTAGCATATATCTACAGTTTGTCAGAGAAAATGGCTGGCTTTGAAATTTCTAGCTTGGAGTCATGCATTAGGCGGTCAAGTAGAGCCCGAGACACTTATTTGGGTTGATAGATCTTAGTTGAGAAATCTGTCTTGGTAGATCTTGTCGTCAAACATTTAACGATAGTGGAAAATCTATGAAATTTTAAACATTTGATTTTTTTCGAGTTTTGTCTGAGGAATACTTAGATCAATGTTGTTAGCATAGATAATCATGCAATGATTGTCGTGATAAAGAATGACTTCATATGCTAACTAACATAAAAATTCTAATATTTTAGTCGACATGTTATGCAATTAAAATCATTGGCGATAATGGTTATCATATTATTGCATAAAAAATTTATGTCGACAAGACCTTGATAAAGTTAAGCAAAAGGACTTGACTGCATTTTATGTGATATTTTTGCTTAGATACTAATTTGTTATATTTGACAAGCATTGACTTATATTGAATATTATCTAGAGAAATGTCTACTAAGGAATAATGGAAAACCAAATATGACGCATAAAATTGCACACAGAAAAGATTATGCAATATCAGTTGCCATTCAGAATCGAGATTTAAATAAAAATTGAAAATTGAAGAGAAGCTTAAAACATTTTTCTCCGAAAAAAAAAGTGACAGTCGAAAATCTAACTGAAATTAATTATTCTAGTATTCAAAACTCATATGTTTTAACAGTATAAATGTAGAAAATCTAAAGGTTAAATGGGTTCAAATTATTCATCACTTGAACCAAATTATAATATTTGATATTATTAAATACCAGGTTAATTTTATTCAGAAAGAAACAAATATATATTACTATGATCCAACCTCTGGTTTCAATCCCTTCTCCATCAAACCAGGTCGAAAATAAGTCTATTTCAGTTGTCAGAACCATACCTTGCGTATTATCATATATTTATAGTAATTCCTACTATGGGTAATGTCATGTGTGATTTCGGACTCACAAACAAAATGCAAGCATATTAGACTAATTTGTGTATGATTCTTTAAAGATAAATGAACGATTTTATAGGATTGGTTGGGCCAGCCTCGGGCTTAAGCTTGACTTAATTTACAACTTGGATTTGAGACCTGAACTGCGTTGGAAATACTGTGCACTAAAAGATTGAGAATATAAGAAATATATGCATCAGCAAGTCGGTAGGAGTTATTGACAAGAAGACCACCAATTCCTTTCCAAAGCACTATTAGCTAGGTCCAATATGCAAGTACTACTTGGAAATATTCGAGTGACCTTTACCTAAAGGCATAGTCCTCACAATGGAAACGGGCAAGCAACATGCACTCCAGGCGTAAGAAATGATTGTTAGAAGGGTACGGCCTTTTCAATTCCTATCAAAAGATGTGGACAACCTACTTGAAGCACAGTAACCAGGAATAGAGTCCTTCCAATATGGTGTAGATTTGGAAATTTTCTCAAAATAATTTTAATTATATCTATTATGATTTGAGCTGTTGGGAAAAAGAAAATATTTTTCTTAACAAACAAACAATCCCCAATATTCTATTACCGATCTTGATAACTTAATGTCTATTTTATGTTTTCATAAGAATAAAGGTCTATTTATGCAATTAAAAAAGCTATCAGCCATCAGAACATTCTCTTCCTATAATCTGATTATTATTCATCTCCTTACCTTTCGGGATGTAAAATTTTTTATCTTTATTAATAAAACTGGTGGCTCCTTTTAGCCTCACTTTCTCATCCAAAAAAAAAACATTTTAACAGCTTCCCATCTATTTCTCCAAAATGTTGGTATATATCTGATTTCTTTCTAGCTAGAGTTTGCTGAAGTAACAACAGCCTTTTTCTTTCTGAAATTTGAAAATGAGTGATTGACTCAGCCTTAACAAATCTCAAACAGAATGCAAAATTCTTTTTTCAGTTGATCTAGCAAAAAGACCAAACATTAAATTTGGACATGGTTCTGCACCATGCTGATTTTTCATCTACCTCTATTTCCTCTCTTTCAATGTAAAAAAGTTGATGAACGTATGAAGACATTAATTTACCAATAGAAAATTTATGGTCTACTGTCTTTTGCCGTTACTTGAAGGTTCATGTACTCCACTAGGAACAAGTGATTGGGAAAAAAAAAAAAAAACAGCCTCCTATTATTATTTGGCATTCAAATTGAACAAAGTAGCTTCCGAAGAATAACGAGAGATTTGATCGCCCTTTCATAGACCAAAAAAAAAAAAGAATAACGAGAGATTGTTCTTCTTCCTTCCTTTTATTTTCTTTGCGTTTACTAATCACAAAACCATGTAGAACGGAATCAGAACAGTTCTAATTCCATGATTCCCGATCCCAGGCAATTCTTTGATACTGGTTTAAAGGATCAAGGCCAAGCGTCCCATCTCCATCGCTAGAGATCAAATCCCATTGACTGAAGTCATCCATCCCACAGACGTACGTGGTCTCTGGCCACTCCATGCATGGAAATTGGATCTCTTCAGCTTTCACCGATGAACCGGACGAATAGCCTGATGATGGTATGGAAGTAGAGAAGGATGTAGTAGAAGCACAAGGTAATATAATCTCATGGGGTTCAATCATGGGCACTTCATCAGTGCAGAAGTCCGGGGATTTTTGAAGCAATGTGTCAGTCTCTATGAAATCAAATGAACTGGTGACGCCCTTCTCTTCTTCTTGTCCCTGTAGACATTGGAGGCTCATGTTCTCACTTCTCCCATGTTCATCAGCTACAACATCTGGTTGTTCTTGCTGTTGTTCCTCTTTTTGGTGGTGTTCATCAGTAGAAGAGATGGGCTTGTGGGTGATGGGGTCAATTCCCATCTTCCTCAGCTTCTTCTTAATGTGGGTGTTCCAATGATTCTTATCTCATTGTCAGTTCTACCGGGAGGTGAGATGCAATCTTAGACCATCTGCAAGGGAACAGATAACCAGAAACTTGTTCTTATTAGTAGATAGAAGTAATGAGAAAACTAACTTGACTACATCTTTTATTAATCAAAATCACTGAGGGAGGCCCAAGAGAATTAGATTAGTTTTTTGATCTAATAGACTTTATTGTGAACAACAGAAAGGAAGAGGGGAGAGCGAGGACCTATTCCAAGACGAGAATGGAGTTCAATGACCAACTTCTCCTCAGACTCTGAAAGCAGGCCCCTCTTCAAATCAGGCCTCAGGTAGTTGGTCCATCTGAGCCTGCAGCTCTTTCCACACCTCAATAAACCTACACAATATAACCAAACATATCAAGTTCCATTCAGATTAATCATTAGAAAGAGCACAAGGGTAACGTTCTTTTTTCCCCAGCAACTTAATTAGTATACTTTGAAACAAGACTCATATTTATCTTCAAAAGAGACTATCAACATTGTCAAAAGCAAAATTAAAGCAAACTTTAGAAAGAGAATCCATAAAACAGGTCTTATCAAAATTCAAGGTTCTTGGTTCTCGATTAGCAACTTGCTCTCTCTCATGTGTATCAGAGAGGAAAGGGAGAGGAACTTAAAGCACCATCACCTATTCACCTTTCTGAGCACCAACATCTAAAAGGGTTCAAGACATGTAACCAAGAAATCAAAAACAAATTTGAAGGAATTTGCTTGATAAAAATTGATCTAAACCTTTTTTGAATGGAAAAGTGGTCCAAAACCTAAAAAAAAAGAAGCTCTCAAAAGAAAAGAAAACCAAAGAAATCAAAAAGAAGAAACATAGCCACCTCATGTCTTTGCAAATATAAGTCAGCTCTTCTGGAAATCCAAGCAAACAAAAGGGAAGCCAAGGGAATCAGAGGAGGTGGGGGGATGGGTACCTGCTAGCTTTGGGACAGCTCTCCAACAGCATTGGCCATTGGTGAGGATGAAGTTGACCAACTTCTTGTCCTCCTCAGCTGTCCATGGCCCCTTCTTCAGCCCCACCTTATCACAACATGGCTGCCTCCCCATTCTCTCCTTCAATCAATTATCTACAGCCAGAGAGAGAGAGAGAGAGAGAGAGAGAAGGAGAGGGGGAGTTACT
>KE504736.1:1237880-1250712 GCA_000441515.1 Elaeis oleifera
TATATATATATATATATATATATATATATATATATATATATTTGAGAAATGATGTGAAGTAAATGTATATAGACTCGCCAAGTTCCATCGGAGAAGATGGGCTGCCATTTGTAGATTTAGAAATAAGGTAGAAGGGAGTTGGGAAATCTTTCTAAATGTTATTAGATGGCCGTTCAAGTGTACATATATTCTCAAGTCCACGGCGGCGGTGGCGACGACGGCGACAACGGCAGCCTCCGTCACCGCGCCGCTGTCCTTCTTTTTTCCTGTATCCTTCTCCTCGCCGTCTCCGCCTCCAGCCTCCTTCTTGACCTCTTCGCCGCCTCCTTCGGCGGCCTTCTTCTTGTCCTCTTTCTTCTCGCCATCGCCGTCCTCCTCCTGATCCTTGTTCTCGCCGGCGTCGGCCTTCTTCTCGTCCTTGGCCTCCGCCGTGCTGTCGGCCTTCACCGGCGCCGCCTCGGGCTTCCTCTCCGCCGGCTCCTGCTTTAACACTACGGCGTGCTTCCTCGTCCGCTTGTGGATGTACGCCGCCAAACGCGCCGGGTCGAACGCGCCCGTCACCGTCACTGTCGAGCTCTTCAGGTCCGGCTCCAGTGCCTGCACCCCTGTTTTTAGTGCAGAAAAAGAACGACTTTTAACCAGAAACCAAGTTCTGCATCAAAATGTCAAATTTAGAACAAGAATTCCTTTTATGAGTCCGCTTTTCGACCAAAATGGACGGTCACTAACCCACGAGAAGGAGCATTCCCTCAAACGCATGCAAGCTGCCCCAACCGTATAGGAGTCGCCGCAAACCACCCCACGAAAACGCGCACCAATTCATTGATGAAACGCGCCATCGGGCTTCCTGCCGCCACTTTTGGATCCGAACCCATCAATCAAGTCAGGCTACCCTTGGGCTTCAAACACGGGCCGGCCTCAGGTCTAGCCGTTGGCCCCGTCCAAGTCTTCTCATGAGGAAAACGTTGATTGGACTTCAAACTTTTGAAAACATGCAAACATACGAAGGCTAACCTTTGCCATTGCTGAACTAATAAACGAGAAGATGGAAACTTGCGTAGCTATACAGACAGCTGCCTTTCTCCATCCTTGTCCCATATTCCAGCATCAAACATCCAAAATATTCCACAAAGAAAGGACTCATATAGTCCAGTTTAATTAGAGGCATGGTCTTCGCTCCAGAGAATTGTTGTGTTGTTCCTCTTCCTGGTGATCGCAAGCTTGAACTGTATCCATGATGCATCGCTCCCTGCGGTGCATCGGGTGCACGGCAAAGAACCCACACTCGTCAAGAATAAGTCAGCTAACGTATTTCATTCACACACCAACTAAAAAGTCAAACTCTATTTATAATTTCGCTTGGCTCGCAACACCTCAAGGGCCATAATTATTGTTTAAGGTCAACTATGGCCTTCTCTTGAGAGGTGGCTACCCTAACTAAATATTAGAACAACAAAGCCTATGCATAATACATCCCCATCGGTTTGGTTCTCTTTCAAGCATCTATATGTTTTCCTAGAGCTGGCATGCTAAAATCTATTAGTTCCATACTTCCATATTTATGAAAAATTTACGAGTTAATTGAGGAAACCAATAATCCGATCTGCCAAAAAGAAACGAGATTAGCGGCTATCTTTGGTGCAGCTAATGCTGATACGATGTTAAACACATATATATAGACTCAGGTAACTATGCCAGATACCACGTACTTCAGTAATCCATTTCTCATTATTTTTTTTTACTATACGGCTTTTCCATCGGTTTGTAAGTAAAATCCTTATCCTGCATAAAATCCTTTTGTTTACTCAAATAAAATCATATATATTTTGTATCGGTATTTCTACAATGCTTGCGATACTGTCACAGGCTATCAAGTAAATCACCACTGGATTACTATTTTGTTCACAGGGTTGACATCAACAGCAGCACTGAGCATGCGTTTCATGACAGGCTCGGCAAGTTTGGATGTTATACTTGGGGTGGGTGGCATGCTTTGTTCCCCCTAGAGGTTTAGGTTCAGACTTTTTCTCCTGCATATTAATATGGAAGGAAGGTACGTCGTATGGTAGGAAGAAAATTTTCCAAAAAGTGTGTTCGCAGTGGTGCTTTGGGCCACTCAGGCCCTTTGAAGATTTTCACATTTTGATGCTGTATTCTTTTTCATTTTAAGCTTAATTTGTCTACTTCACCCCTTTTGGAGAAGAAGCACCACCCCCCTCTATTTCTAGAAGTAAACTTGAGATTGCTAGCTGTCTTGATCCTTGTAATGGCCTGATCAATATGAGGCGTACACATACTTTATCTGTAAAGGGATTTGTGTGTGTGTGACAGAGAGAGAGAGAGAGATTAAAAGCCGCCTCCACTGTTTTGCTTGTGATTTTTGTAACCAATGATCGATAATATAATCACAAAAATATACGGCACGTGCATACCATTAGTTGGTATTACTTTTTTTTTTGATACAACAGTTGATAGTACTATTAAAACTATGGCATGTATAGGGATGTAAATAGGATGGATATAGGGTGAATTTCTACTCCCCTGCCCCGCATCCCCATCATCCTGCCCATCACCCGCAATGGGGTGATTTTATTCCCATAACCCATTTCACTACAAAATTTATAAGCCCATCATCCGTCCACCTTGTCAAGAGAGATCAAAATAAATAAATTTTAATCAAAAATCAAAATTATATTTTATATATTGTTGGAACAAGTAAGCCGACCTCCGGCTCTACATCGACCGCACAAACACATCATGCCGACTTATAATCGATCGACCGACCGACAGTCGGCTATTATCGACCAATAACACACGACTTGATCAACCTTTGATCAAAGACCATCGGCATATCAGAGTTATCAGTCGATGGTCATTCAGATCTTCTACCGACTTACTGCTACCGACCGACATACAGTCGGTTTATTGTCCAACATATCCTAACTATTGTAAACGGTTATCAACTACGTGTCACAGTAATTAGTGAGAATTAACGACGTACTAACTCCACAATAATGGCCCGATAATTTAGTACCATAAAAGTGGGATCATGTGCTCGACGGTTACATCAGAATTATCTATAAAAGAGGATAAGTGAGCAGCACCGGTAAGGTAATTCGAAGCCAAAGCTCTACTACTCTAAACATTCAAATCTACTATTCACCAATTTCTCTTTGACTTAGGCATCGGAGGATCTCCGTCGGACATAATTTCGATCTGTGAGGACGTTGTTTTGCAGGTGCTCTTCACCGATGACAGGTGATAGGGAGTTGGCCGCAACAGATTGGCGCACCAGGTAGGGGACAACCACAACCATGCCGAAAACTAGAGCCCAGCACTCGATTGGATCGGCGAGGCACTCTTCCACTGGGAAGATGCTCCTCCTCCACCTCCGGTAGCAAAGTCTAGTTTTCGTGTCCTATGGTCACCACGGACGCACAGACTGCTGCACTAGTGCAACAGATGAATGTTTGATGGAGGCAGTCAAAAATCTCCAATAGCAACAAACTCAGCAGCAGCAGCAGTCGCCAGCAGAACAACCGATGGCACAGTCGGTGCCATCCAGGTACAGCCACTGTCTTCCGCGACGATCACCTTCCTCTTGTCCGAAGCGACCGTCTCAACGCTCCCATCGAGACGGACAACTGTATTCTCGACACTCTCACTGTGCCACCCATCATTCGCGGTATTCTCTCTCTCCTTCTCATGCACATAATATTAGGAAGGAAAATGACCGTAGACACCTTCTGCTCCTTCTTCGAACTCTTCCAGAGGTTCCACCCTCAGAGTTTCTCAGCAATGGCAACAGGACGACCATGAATGCAAGTTTCAAAAATTGATCATCAGCTCGTCCGACTTCAGGTGGGAGGTCGGAAGTCTTCCAATGACTACGACTTTCACACTGCCCAGCCTCTCTCTCGGCGCATCCTCGATGAACCGATTCCTTCACATTTCAAGATACCGCAGGTAGAGTCATATGATGGCTCTACCGACCCGATCGATCACTTGGAGAGCTACAAAGCTCTCATGATGATCCAGGGGGCAATCGATGTCCTCTTATGCATTATTTCTCGGTAACTCTTCGAAAGGCTGCTCGAGCCTGGTATTTCGGGCTCCAGTCGGAAAGCATCAATTCTTTCGAGCAGCTTGAACATTCTTCGTGGCCCACTTCAGCACAAGCCGAAGGCCGTCACGAACATCCGACAGTCTCTTCTCGATCAAGCAAGGTGAGACAGAGATACTGAGAGACTTCGTGGCTCGCTTCAACATGGCCATACTTGAAGTCAGGGACCTCAATGAAGACATGACTATATCAACCATAAAAAGGGGTCTGAGAGGATTTAGATTTACTTACTTTCTTGACAAAACTCTCCCTCGAACTTATGCTAAACTTCTGAAGCGTGCATACAAGTACATTTACACGGACGAAGTTGCTTCTGACCAACGCCAAATAGATGAAAAAGGTCAGAAAAAGAAGCAAAAAAAAGTGAAGCTCCGATCGAATCAAATAGGCCAACTATTAATAAGCGAGCTTCACCTCAATGACAGAGTCCGAAGCCCAACTATGGCAGATATGACTCCTACACTCCTCTCACTGCTCCTCGTGCGTAGATCTTGATGGAGATCGAAGGAGCAGAATATTTGCGACACCCCCCATCGATGAAAGCACCGTCGAGGAATCGAGATAGGAAGAAGTACTGTCGATTCCATCGTGACCATGGTCATGATACCGAATAGTGCATCCAGCTCAAGGACGAGATAGAAGCTCTGATTCAACGAGGCTATCTCAAGAAGTTCCGAAGAGATCAACTGACTCAACCTCCTACTGATCGACAATCTCAGCCACAAACTGAGGAGACTATCAACAACCGACTGACTGCAGGAGTAATCAATATGATTTTCGGGCGACCACACTGGGAGGCAACTTCTGAAGAAGAGTTGGCGAAGAAACAACGACTTGATAATGTAATTACCTTTTCGAAAGAATATGTTCGGAGAATACAAACTCTCCATGATGATGCTGTCATTGTCTCAGCAACGATAGCTAATTATGATGTAAATTTTTTTTTGTAGATAATAGAAGCTCAACAGATATTTTGTTTACTCAACTTTCTTCTGAATGCAACTACCGACCGATCGACTCAGAAGAGTCTTGACGCCATTGGTCGGTTTCACTGGAGATGCTGTTACTGTGGAAAAAGAAATCACTCTCCCCTTAACCGTAGGAACTGAACCACAACAAAACACTGTTCTTGTAACATTCACGGTTGTTCGGATTTCCTCAGCTTATAATGCCATACTCGGATGACCTAGTCTTAATGCTTTGAGGGCAGTGGTCTCGACATATCATCTACTAGTTCGATTCTCAATAAAAAATAGAGTCAGAGAGATGCATGGAGATCAACAACTTGTCCGACACTGCTTCCTAGTTTCTACACAAAACAATAAACCCGAAGACTCTTTGTCCGTCGATAAATTGGACCAAAGAGAGAATGAGGAGAGGAGTGAACCAGCCGAACAATTGGTTTCCATCCCATTAAAAGAAGAAGACCCTGAGAAGATGGTCCAAATTGGATCGCAGTTGTCTGATCCAAAACGACAGCAATTAATAAATCTACTCTGAGCAAATATCGATATTTTTGCTTGGTCGGCAATGGATATGCCAAGAATTCCTCCAGAAGTAATAATTCATCGGCTCAATATTGATCCGAAGGTCAAGTCGGTGAGATAGAAGAAAAGGTCTTTTGCTCCTGAAAGATAGAAGATCATCGACGAAGAAGTCGATAAGCTCCTCGCAGCTAGCTTCATCAGAGAAGCTATTTATCCTGATTGACTCGTCAATGTTGTGATGGTAAGAAAGTCAATGAAAATAGAGAATCTGCATCGACTATACAAATCTGAATGAAGCTTGTCCGAAGGACAGTTTTTTTATCGAAGATTGATTAACTAGTTGATGCGACTTCGGATCACCGACTCTTGAGCTTTATGGACCCCTTCGCAGGCAACAATCAGATTCGGATGGCACTTGAAGATGAGGAGCATACAGCTTTCGTAACTGACAAAAGTATTTACTGCTATAAAGTAATACCTTTCAGTTTGAAAATGCTAGAGCCACTTACCAACGGCTTGTCAACAAAATTTCAAGGCACAAATCGGACAGAATATGAAAGTGTATGTGGATGACATGCTGGTGAAAAATCCTCAAACAACTGACCATGTTCGGAACCTAGAAGAAGCCTTCAGCACACTTCGACGATATCAGATGAAGTTGAACCCGACAAAGTGTGCATTCGAAGTAACTTCTGGAAAGTTTTTCGATTTTTTTGTGTCATAACGAAGAATTGAGGTCAATCCTGAGAAAATAAAGGCTATCATCAACATGAAGCATCCTACTTCTAAGAAAGAGATATAGCAGTACAACGGAAGGATCGCTGCACTCAGTCGATTTATATCAAGGTTGGCAGAAAGATGCTTGCCTTTCTTCAAGACTTTGAGGCAATCAAACGACTTCATATGATTGAATGAGTGCTGACAGTCCTTCGAGGACCTAAAAAAATACTTGGCATCTCCACCTCTGCTTACAAAATCAAAGGTGGAGAAACTTTGTATCTCTACTTGACGACATCAACGGAGGCAGTGAGTTCTGTGCTTGTCCAAGAGGATGAAAATCAAATTTAACGATCAATCTACTACAGCAGTAAGGTGCTTCACAATGTCGAAGTAAGATATTCAAGAGCAGAAAAAATGATCTACGCTCTAATTATATTATCACAAAGGCTTCGCCCATATTTTTAAGTACATTTAATTATCATTTTGTCAGACCAACCGTTGAAGGCGATCTTTCACCGACCCGACACATCGGATCGAATGACAAAGTGGACGATAAAACTTGATAAATTTAATATACAATATCATCCGCATCCATCAATGAAGGTATAAATTCTAGCCGACTTAGTCGTCAAATGTACAGTACTAGACAATAAACCTGAGGATGAAGCTAATGATAAAATAAATAGGCCATGACTCCTGAACCCGATTTGATGTCGGCACGGGTGCTACATATTGATGGAGCATCAAATACGCAAGGCAGTGGAGCTGGTCTTATCCTCACCAACTCCGAAGGGATTATGTCTCAATATGTTCTTCGGTTCAATTTCAAAGCTTTTAATAATCAAGCTGAATATGAAGCACTCTTAGCTGGCTTAAAAATTACTAAGGAGCTTGATATCGATAGTCTGAAGGTCTTCACCGACTCACAATTAATTGCTAGATAGGTTAAAAGTGAATTTGAAGTCCGAGACCCTATTTTGATGAAGTATCTTCAAAAAGTGAAGGATCTAATTTCAATATTAAAATATTTTAAAATCTTTCACATCCCAAGGATAGAGAATGCTCGAGCCGATGTCCTTTCGTGACTTGCGACCTCTTCTTTTAGCTCACTGGGACAGACATTCATCGAATGTCTTGAACAATCGAGTATCGATAAAATCGAAGAAGTGCTACAACTCATCGATGAACCAAGCTGGATGGATCCATTCATCCAGTATTTAATTGATGGAACTCTTCCTACGGATTCCTCAGAAGTCAAGTGACTCAGAAGGATGGCCTCCCAATATATTTTAATGAATGATCATCTATACAAGAGGTCATTCTCTCTTCTTTTACTCAAGTGTTTGGGACCAACAGATGCCAACTATACACTCAGAGAGGTTCATGAAGGAATTTGTGAAAATCACTTGGGAGGTAAATCTCTAGCTTACAAGATCCTACGACAAGTATACTATTGGCCCACCATAAAGAAAGATGCAGCTGAACTTATCTGAAAGTGTGAACCATATCATAGATATACAAATATACAACACCAACCGGCAAGTCAGTTGACATCAATTGTTGTGCCATGGCCCTTCGCATAATGAAGAATCGACATACTCAATCTTTTCCCTCTGACATCTGGTCAGAGAAAGTTCATCGTGGTCACCATCGATTACTTCACCAAATGGATAGAAGCTGAACCACTGACATAAATTACTGAGTAAGATGGAAAGTTTCATTCAAAAATCGATTATATACAGATTCAGTTTGTCACACACCATCATCACAGACAATGGTCGGCAATTCGACAATCAGAACTTTAAAGAGTTCTGTGCGAAATTTTATATTACGCACAAACTCACATCAGTCGGCCATCCACAATCCAATGGAGAGGTGGAGGTATCAAACTGAATGATTTTGCATGGATTTAAGACCAGACTGAATGAAGCTAAAGGCCTTTGGGTAGAAGAGTTATATCCAATCTTATGGATGTACCGAACGACTCCTCGCATACCAACGAGAAAATCGCCATTTAATCTGACTTATGGAACAGAAGCGATGATCCTACTCGAGATCGGATTACCATCAGCAAGAGTGGAACAATACAGTGAGTCAAGTAATTCAAAATATCGGAGAGCTGACTTAGATCTACTTTCAGAAGTCTGACAGCAAGCTCAGGTTCGAATGGTAGCCTTTCGGCAAAGGGTGGCCCGGTATTATAATGCAAAGGTTAACCAAAAGTCTTCCATCTTAAAAATTGGTCCTAAGGAAAGCAGAAGTCTCAAGATATCTTGATCAAAAAAAAATTATCTCGAAACTGGGAAGAACCTTACAGAATAACTGAAACACTCAGGCCGGACGCATATCGACTGAAAACTCTTGAAGGATCAGCTATTCTCCGAATATAAAATACTGATAACTTGAAAATGTATTATCAGTAAAGTTGTCTGTATATATACTATTCAGAATGAAAACATTGCATTTCAGAATCACAAATTTCGATCAACTATGAAGTGCTAATAGACTGACAGATAGATGGTCAATTCATCGACTATCGACTATATTTCAATTTTTACTATAAAAACTATCACATCGACTATATTCTGGCTTTCACTGTAAAGGTCACAATACCGACTGTGTCTCGATATCGAACATATCCCAGCTTTTCATTGTAAAAGCAGATTATAGTCGAATGACTATTATGCTGACTTGGTCTTAACTAAGCGGAATGCTATGCCAATACAATCCAGATCAAATTGAAATTATACCGACTTGACTACGGTTGGTCGAAGGATACTCGACTTGCCACCAAGAATCAACTAACCTGACGTACTAAATCTGACTAAGGTCGGACGAAAGATGTTCGGTTTACTATCGCCTATCCTAATACTTAAGTACGTCAATAGACATTCGACTAATGGATGGATCCTACAACTACTATCGAACGTTCGATCTGCCAATTGATGTTCGGTAACTAAATAGTTAGTTGATAACTAAAGAGAGAGTCTATACTTAGAAAAAAATTCTTTCCATTCATTGAAAGAAAAAAGATTATAGGATTGGATCGAAGTCCGATTACAAAATTGTTAATTACAAAGAAACCAAAATTACACCGATCATTAGTCGCCGCCTTCATCTCTTTGCTCTGGAGTGGCATCAGAAACGTAGATGACTTTCGATGCTGTTGGTGTCTTTTCTTCAGTCGGTACTGCATCTTCTTCAGCAGCTTCATCTTTCGATGCTGGAGGGACGATGCTGCTCAAGTCAAGGTCCGGATATAATTTTTCGACCGTATCTCAGTCGTCTTTATATCCGATACAATAGGAGGCAAATCTGCCTTCGAGGATCTCTTCTTTGAATTCTTTCAAATTCTTGAAGTCCTCGATTGTCCGGTTCAAGACCTCCCTCACCGACTCCATTTTCGTCCTTGCCAATTCTTCATCGGCCAGTGCCAACCTTTTCAGACTGGCCCGATGTCATCCACATTCAGCTTCGAGCTCAAGGACACATCCATCTCTTTTCCGTCGAAGCCGGTGAATGGAATGTTTCTTGCTCTTGACCTTTGATTCAAGAGTCAAGATATTTTGACGAGCCGACTCAAGCTCGGCTCCAGAAGACTGAAAGTCATCAAACAGACGAGAAACTTTCTGCTGAAGCTTAGCCTCCCATTCGACTGCTGATCAAAGCTACTCAAGGGTAGCCACCTTCTCAGCATCGGTGGCCGCTACTTTATTTATCCATACTCAATGGAAGTCGGCAACTTTCCTGTAGCTGGCCTTCAGGTCGAACATGTCATGGACCAACTGCAAATAGAAGATAAGTCGAGTCAGATCAACCAAAAAAAATAAAGAGAACTTACCTCGAGTATCATCGGGTAGAAGGATGAGAACATCTCGATCACCATTTGGTTCCTCCTGCTCTCTCGATCAACTGGGAGGAGAGTGGCTTGGATGAGCCATCTGGCCAATGTCGGATCGGCTAGGGCCGACTCATCCTCCGACACTCTGATGTCGAAGTGAACTGTGTGGCCTGTAGATGTTGCATCATTTGCCCAAGTCACCGGTGCCTTGCCTCGGTCTCCTGTCAGCAGCACCACATTTAAGAGTGTGGAAAACTGGAACTCGACTGCGCCTGTGAAACTCCACTGAAGGAGCGACTGGTGTAGCTGCAGACTGTTCGGTTCGGTCGCGGCCTCCATCTCAGCCCGAATCTCAGTTGATGAAGCTACCGACGTTACTGCGGCAACCCCATCTTCTCTTGCCGCCTCCTCTTTAGCAGACGGCATGGTGGGAAGCACTGTCGAAGCCGACAGCGCCAGAACCGGCTCAAGAATTGATGCAGGTGGTACATCGGATTCCCCCATCGGTGCAGATGTAGAGGCCCGACCCTTCTTCAGTGGTCGGAAGGGTCCAGCCTCGGATGCTGCCTTCTTCTTGACAGCATGCTGACTAATGTCGGTGCTCGATATTTGTGCCCTCGGCTGTATGGCTGCAATCAAAACGAGGAAGTCAATACAATTCTGAAACAAACAAAAGAAAATAAAAATAAAAGTGACCGACTGTCCTATACCTAATGAGGTGACCGAACTGAGACCGACATCGTAGAGAGCCTATTCGGACATAAGCTCTCTTTGCGGTGGGATCACCATATCCTTCAACCGATGGAAGTCCTTTCGATCGCCGACCTCCACCCAGCTGTTATCGTTGAGGCCAGTCCTTGGATCGCTCCAGCGTGAAGGAAAGCCCTAAGGAAGCGAGGAAGAAGCAAAAAAAAAATTGGTTCTTCCATCCATGGATGGATGATGGAAGATCAGTAATGAAGGAGAGACCTTTTCGTGAGTTGAAGAACCACCAACCCTTGGCCTTTGGATGGGGTTGGAGAACAAAAAAGGCACGGAAGAGGGAAGGACGAGATTTGGTTGGTATTAACCGACACAGCAAAGCAAAACTAATGATAAGTCGGACCGAATGTGGTGCCAGCTGAACATGGCAAAGACCATAATAGTCGAACAGATTTTGGACAAACTTTAGAATCAAAAATTGAAGGCCCGTTCGAAAGTCTTCAATATAGAAAGCCACTTGACTCGAAGGAGGGGAGTTCACCCAACCATCGGCACTGGGTGCAAAAAGTTGATACTGCTCCGGAATGCGATATTATTCCTGGAGCCGCTCAACGTTCGGCTCAGAAAGTGAAGAAGCTTCCACTTCCGGATCCGACGGGGAGTCATCGGTCTCCGACCGACCATCCCGAGAGGAAGAAGCCCTAGCCATGAGAGAAGAAGACTAAAGAAACAAAAGGACTCAAGAAGGAAAGACAAAAGACTTAACCTGAAACTCAAAGAAGAAGACAAGGAAAGATTGAGGTTTTCGGGCGCTGGGACGATCCTCCGGCAGAGTCTCTGCAGCAGAGAAGATAAAATGAAAAGTAAAGATTGGTCGAAAGCAACCCTATATATATAGGATTCCCAACGGCCAGGATGATAGTGATCAAATCAGAGTCTTATCAGATTATGACACGTGGTAATATCTGGACCGACCATAGATCGAACAGTTCGATGCAGCTGCTCTTGATCATGCCACATCACTGTTATCTACGTGAACAGCTTCGACCTAATGTCATTCAAACATGTGGCTAAGATCTACTAGTCAAAATCATATCGTCAGGCGCGAATTATCTTCCTGAAACGACGTCCGATACTGAAATCCAATACTGAATTGTCCTGTCAATATGACAATCCAATAATGATTTTGCAGTCATAGAAATGACAAAGCGGCCGAAGAAACCTCGTACTCAAGTGACTAACAGTCAAGTCGGGGCTTGAGGCAACACATGATGACTCTCTTCTTCCAACATGACAGACCATGTGACAATATACACGTCGGACACCTTAGATTTGAGAGTGTGGGGCAACTGTTGGGACAAGTCAGCCGGACCTCAACTCCGACTCTACATCGGTCGCACAAGTACGTCACTCCGACTCATAGTCGGTCGACCGACCGACAGTTGGCTATTATCGACCAACAACATACGATTTGATCAACCTCTGATCGAAAACTATCGGCATATCAGAGTTACCAGCCAATGGTCATTCAGATCTTCTACCGACTTACTGCTACCGACTGACATACAGTCGGCTTATCTGTCCAACATATCCAAACCATTATAAACAGTTATCAACTACGTATCATGGTAATTAGTGAAAATTAATGACCCACTAACTCCACAATAATTGTCCGATAATTTAGTGCCATAAAAAGTGGAACCACATGCTCGACGGTTACATCAGAATTATGTATAAAAAGAAGGTAAGTGAGCAGCATCGGTTAGGTAATTCGGAGCTAAAATTCTGCTCTCTAAATATTCAAATGTATTGTTCACCAATTCTCTCTCTGACTTAGGCATCGAAAGATTTTCATCGGACATAATTTCAGTTTGTGAAGATGTTGTTTTACAGATATTCTTCATCGACGACAGATGATAGAAAATTGACCGCAATATATATATATATATATATATATAT
>KE504736.1:1250732-1269344 GCA_000441515.1 Elaeis oleifera
TATATATATATAATATTTTAATATTTATACATATATAGAGCGGAGTGAGAGGAATTTGGCATAAATCTGCATCCATCTCATATCCGCTGTTGGTTATTGGATTTTTTATCCGTTCCATCTCGTAGGCATGTACGTCCCCAACGTTAGCTGAACGCGCTCGTGCTCGGCCGGGTCAGCCTTTTACCAGCGAACACCAAGCCGGAGACAAATTCTAGTCCAGCCAAGTCCTGCTCCAGAACCCAGTCTCGGTAAACGAAACCGTCGCCCAACGGCTACAAAACCCAATAAACCAGGCCTCCATCTCCACGATCCACCACCATCACATCCATCTAAAGTCCCCTCGTGATTCGTGCGGGCCACCTTTCTCAAGAGGCCGTTCCCCCTCGCCGGGGTCTCCCTTCGTACACACGCCCACTCCACTCCCCTCTCGCAACGACACCAGAATGTATAAATAACAATAAAAAATGGAAAAGCCGTGTCCATGTTCTGAAATATGGCCGTTGCTTCTGGCTGGTCGCCACGTCACCACTTGGCCTCGGTGGGTCTACTTTCCCCTGTCCTAAGCCCAAAACTAGCGTGCTCCTACAGTGCCTCGAAACGGCTAACAGTCCCATATTCTAGATCCACCGCCTACGTTCGGCCTACGATCCGATGTGCGGCGGAGTCTGCGCCGTCCGATCTCTGACAGACGACATGTGATCGAGGGATGGGAGTACCTGGAAGAAGACAGCCTTAGCACTCCCTGTTCTTGGTCCCCACTAATGTAAAAGCTTGATCTTTTCTGTATTCCCTCGGCTACATTCCTCCAAGCTCACTCAACACCAGGGGAAAAAAAAAAGACTTCTTTTTCTTCAATACCTCCTTCCTCTTCTCAAATTTCTTCCTTCTCGCTTCTTCTACGGAGATTTTTCTGTTATTTTTTTTTCAGTTCTTTTGTGAAGTGGCGGAAAAGGGGTTCTTTTTCCTTTCGTTCTCTGTTTCTCTTTCTCCTCTGTTCCCCTCCTCCGGTGATCTCTTCGAGCTCTCAGTTTCTGCTTTTTAATCTAGGTTAATCCTCACAAGTCGATTGCTTTATGCTATTGGAGGGAAGAAGTGTTCGTCCTTTGAAGGGATATTGATGGAATCGATGGCGCCATTTCTCCTTCTGCTTCTGGCGATCTCAGTGGTTCATGCTGACGAAGGTTCGTTTCTCTTCTTTTAATAACGTCAAAATATATTTTCTCTGTCCCTTTTTTTCAAGTTCGATTCAGTTCACGAGCTTTTTTTCGTGGCATTTCATTTGGCTATTTGATCTCTTCTCTGGTGTCGAGTTATATTTCTCTTTTTTTTGGTTAAAAAAAAATCTTTGGATTTTTTTTCTTCGGCATTTTTGGATCATGCCAGCAATCTTAACTGAATATGATGGGCTTTGTAAAAGCCCTCTCGTTTTGTACTCATCTATTCCAAGATTCAGATGTTCTACAGATATTTTGCATTAGTTGTTTCCATTCTGTATTTTTATTTCAGTCCAGTGTTTGTAGCCCTGTAGACCTGTGGTGGATGGGGTCTTTTCTTTATTTTTGTGGAAGAAGCAATAGTCCTTTGACTGGCTGATTGGTTTGGCCTTCCCAAGTCCATCTTATTCTTGTCCAATCTAGTACGCTGGCCATATTTTCCCTTCAAGTAGTAGCTGGTTATATTTGGTGTAATTTATTGGGCCGACATTACTAGGTTTTTTAAGCTCTAGTGGAACCCAGGGGGCCAGGACACTTTACCTGTCACCGGACGAGGTAATCACTCCATTACCATTCCTTGTTCCAGAAATTACATACCCCTGAAGTGATATATATATATCTATCAAAACACCTCACCACCTTTCTATTTGATTTGGGGGTTGACTGGTTGACCGTTGATGCTATGATGCGATCTTAGGGCATGGTATATTAAAGTAGCGTGTGATGTTCGGATAACGTATTGAACCTTATGGGTAGGTTTTTAATGAAAAATCTTCGGGGTAATCACTCGTTTCGGAGTCCGAGTTCGTCCGAGTGCAACGTGTTGACTCATTTTTCTGATGTGATTGACTGCGATGCTGCAGTGGTGGGTCCGGTCCAGGTTTTGCAGCGTATCTCTCTTAAATTTAAAAAAGAAAAAAATCAAAGAGACCCGATCTTTATAGCGTCAATAATTTCCTCGGCAACCAAGCAGCGGACTGGTAGGTCCCACAAACATACTATGATACTCATAGACATTCATCAAACTGGTCAGCTGGGTCCCATGTTAAACTCTGTTGATCATAGATTGGGACCTAGCTTTAATGCACGTATCCGGAAAGACGTACCTTATGCCAACTTTGCGTAATTACGCGACATATCTTAATGTCATAAAACCGCATCCTCACCTTGTGATTGACCCATGAGAATGATGATGGCCCTGTTAACTAGATCCTTGCTGTGCCCCACTACCGGAGCTCTAATCAACGGCCAATGATCCAGATGCTTCGTGATTTCATCCTCATCGTGTTGGATTAATTAGATTAGATAAATATATAAACAATTGGGTTCTTGTCCGGCATATTGGTTTTTTTTTGATAAAGGCCCTTGGGCTTTAATGATGTCTTTATAGCTGTGCGAAATTTGGTTCCCGGGGGACGGATCTCATCATGCCTGTGTGGGGGAAGTCGCACTCCGTATGCTTACCAGTGGGCCCAAGCTGGGCGGACGCTCGTATAGAAATCTCTATGCGGTTTCCATTGTTCGGATGATTTGAGACCACGGAGTGGACGGCGGATATCACGTCGTCGTAGATAAGTCGATGACGCTGTTTCTTCGCGAGAGTTCAGAGCTATTGTCATTGGGCACTTTGCCCGCACGTGACCTCCGTCCCCACTTGTCTCCCTCGGCCCGTTTGTTGGTCTGCCAACCAGCCTTCGGTTTTTGTTCCGCTGGACCACGTTATCAGTTGTAGCTATCATCATCATCAACGAGTCCCCCCCCCCCCCCCCCCCTTTTTTTTTTCGCCTCTTTCTATTCGAATAATAAATCACTTTACTTTGTTTTATATAAATTTCGTTCGGTCTGAGCGCATTATAGCATTTGCTTATGGTTTTGAGCTAACGTGCGCAGGGGCGTACATCGGGGTGAACGTCGGGACGGCGCTGTCGGACATGCCGTCGCCGACGCAGGTGGTGGCGCTGCTGAAGTCGCAGGAGATCCGGCACGTGCGGCTGTACGACGCGGACCCGGCCATGCTGGCGGCGCTCGCCAACAGCGGCATCCGCGTCACCGTCTCCGTCCCGAACGAGCAGCTCCTCGCCGTCGGCCAGTCCAACGCCACCGCCGCCAACTGGGTCTCCCGCAACGTCGTCGCCCACGTCCCCGCCGTCAACATCACCGCCGTCGCCGTCGGCTCCGAGGTCCTCACCGCCCTCCCCAACGCCGCCCCCCTCCTCGTCCCCGCCGTCCGCTACGTCCACTCCGCCCTCGTCGCCGCCAACCT
Organism: Elaeis oleifera; assembly: GCA_000441515.1. Classification (NCBI taxonomy): domain Eukaryota; kingdom Viridiplantae; phylum Streptophyta; class Magnoliopsida; order Arecales; family Arecaceae; genus Elaeis; species Elaeis oleifera. The sequence continues at coordinate 1,254,210 of KE504736.1, forward strand.
CGACCGCCAGATCAAAGTCTCCACCCCCCACTCCTCCTCCATCATCCTCGACTCCTTCCCCCCTCCCAAGCCTTCTTCAACCGCTCGCTAGAGCCGGTCATGGTCCCCATGCTCAAGTTCCTCCAGTCCACCGGCTCCTACCTTATGCTCAACGTCTACCCTACTACGACTACATGCAATCCAACGGCGTCATCCCTCTGGACTACGCGCTCTTCCGACCGCTACCGCCCAACAAGGAGGCCGTGGACGCCAACACTCTCCTCCACTATACCAACGTCTTCGACGCCGTCGTCGACGCGGCCTACTTCGCCATGGCTTATCTCAACATCACCAACGTCCCCGTCGTCGTCCTCGAGTCCGGCTGGCCCCACAAGGGCGACCCGTCAGAAGAGCCGGACGCGACCGCGGACAACGCCGATACCTACAACAGCAACCTCATCCGTCACGTGCTCAACAGCACCGGCACCCCAAGCACCCGGGCATCGCCGTGCCGACCTACATTTATGAGCTGTACGACGAGGACCAGCGGCCCGGGCGGTGTCGGAGCGGAACTGGGGCTGTTCGATGCGAATGGGGTGCCGGTTTACACGCTGCACCTGACGGGTCCGGGGTGTTGCTGGCGAACGACACGACGAACCAGACGTACTGCATCGCGAAGGAGGGGCGGATGCGAAGCTGCTGCAGGCGGCGCTCGACTGGGCGTGCGGTCCGGGGAAGGTGGATTGCTCTGTGCTGATGCAGGGTCAGCCCTGCTATGATCCTGACACGGTGGAGGCGCATGCGACGTATGCCTTCAATGCGTACTACCATGGGATGGGGATGGGCTCAGGGACGTGCTACTTCAATGGCGTTGCCACCATAACGACCACAGATCCAAGTAAGGAAGCTCTCTCTCTCTCTCTCTCTCTCTCTCACTCTCTCTCTCTCTCACACACACACACACACATACATACCAAACATTCAGACTTGAAATTAGTTTCTATCCATTCATTATTATCAGGGGTTTTCCACATCGTTACTTACCATGTACTATTAGATCGGTATATGCACTTCACTTCCTAGAAAAGCTTTGGATGATAGTAAGGTTTTTGTGCATCCATGCCTCGCTTCTTATTTGAATTTGGTATCCTACCCACCTCATGAGTCAATAGTATGTGGACTATGTTTCTATATAAAATCAATCAGCACGCCTTTTGCCAGCAGTTTGGCAGACTAATTCTATGCGTCCTATCTAACATTGTTGTTATGGTAGATAGAGGAGGAGAGGACTATTTATAGTATTTCTCATAGAAGAGATGATGAGAGTGGACCTGTTAGTAGAAGAGAATTTTTGAACTTTGTTTAAATTTTTCAGCTCTCTTGATCCAAAACGGCTCCAGTACATACTTTTATATAGAGGGATTTTACAACCCTTCAACTATCTTCTACACAAAATACTAAGAGCCATATTCTAATTTTATATAAGTGACACTTTGGTTTTATACACATAGAGGAATTGTAAGTGAATTTCATAGGAAATACTAAAGATCATTGCTAATAACAAGGATTGGTTTACACATTCCAACACTTGTGTAGCTGAATACATTTAAAATGCTTTGGCATGGTCAGGTATTCATATATTTACTCAATGCCAACATAGCACCAATCTTGTGCACCACAAATCTGGCAGTAGGCAGGCACTTACTCCATTGAAATGGAGGAACTTGTATGCTTTGGGCATCTATAAGAGGATATACAAGGAGAGGATGCAACTGTGCACTGTTAGGTTTGTACATGTTAGTAATTGTAGCAAGTTTTCTCAAATGCCACACATGAGCCATTTTATGTTCTTATCATGTAAGTAGACAGTTTTAACTCAGAGTGCAAAAATATTGCTAAGGTGCACTATTTAGTTTGATTGATATATTATGAACATTTTGGTTCCAAAAAGTTGTTAGACTCACTTTTGCTGTATCCCGTCTGCAGAAACTTAAAAAATGTCCGTATGCTGATGGTCTGCACATGCATCCAATTAATATAAAAGCATTTTGTCATCAAAGTATATTGGTTCAGGAAGTCAAAATTCATTTATAATTGTACTGATCTCAGAGGCTGAGGTCTAATTATTTAAAATTGTTGGATGCACTTCTTATGCCTGGGTATTCCTTTGATGCAGGTCATGGTGACTGTACGTTTCCTGGAAGGTATGTTGCCTTTTGGCTCCTGTGAAAATTTCAATTGCTTATGAATGACTAGCGTTAATGTCAGTGTTGCTTCCTCATATGCTTGGTTTTCTTTAGAGAAATATGTTAGATGGTATAAGAAAAAGCCATATGCAATCAATTTGTTTTGTTGGCCTGGCCTGTAGGAGTGGGCATGGCATAATATCAGTGTAGTCTTATATATTTTCATCAGTAAAGGCCTAAAATATGTTTTACCACAAAAAAGGACCAAACATACAAACTCATATAAATTATGACAGTATAATCAGACAGTTTAGTTTAATAACTTAATGCATATAGCAAGTGATAAAGGTTATATAAATCCTCCAACTGATATTGGAGTCTGGCATTTTTTTTTTTATTCATTTATTAGTAAAGGTGAAAGGAAATGGTAGAGAAGATTTCATACTCCTCCCCTTCTTTCTCCTGTTCTATACAATCAAATAACTTAGATATCTTGATATAGGATTTGAAAAGGGTGTTGATAAAATATAAGATGTTCTATTATATGCTAACATCATATTGTGCAATATTCTTGGAGCTCTTTTATTGGCATACCCCTTTGTTTTCTGAGAAGTTGGTTTGAAGAGCCAACTGATAGCTGTAATTGTACTTTTCAGATTTTAGTCGAGACCTTGTCTCCCACTGTAACCCCTCCTGGATAAGAAAAAAAGGGGAGAGGGAGCCAAAAGCCAAATCCAACATTTTATGAGGAATGCCACCTGTGTTGCTTCGTAGAAGAAGAAGGCTAATAACATTGAATAAAGCAATTCAAACACCTCAAATAAAGCTTCTACTAGGATATTGTGAAGCAAAAGATTTTTCTGATACACTTCATTAGGATAGTCTGGTTAGAAGTGATTTGGCCTAATCCTCTAGCAATTATACTTTGCTTTATGTAGTTGAAAATTGTACTTGAGTATTTGCTGTTACTTTCTTGAGGTTTCTGCCCTTGTAAATCATTCTGCAATAGAAGGCCTTTGTGCCTAGGAGTTGTACTCTCTTCTTGTTCCCTTACCATGTTTGAGTCTTTGGCAGCAATGTTTAAGTTTCAGCTAAATCTGATTGGTTCAGCCTAGAGAGAACTGAATGTGACCTGCAATTCGGGTTTTGGTCAATTTCAGCCTAAACTAACTGGGTTGATCTAGTTTCAGTGATCTCGGTCCATTTTGACAGAAATTTAGTGAAAATAGCCATGGATCCTTTTTGATAGATTCGTTTTACTCTTTAATATGATAATTTAGTCATATCTTTATTTATTTAAGTCCTTAGGCTATACGGTCCCAATTTACAATTTATCCAAACACCTCTGAAATAGTTGATATCATGATACTTTACAAAGATTATTGTAAATAATTAATAAAATATATTTATAAATTATTATTATTATTTTTGTAATCATTCCATAATTACATGGTGCGGTGGTGATTTATCACATTACCATTCTCATCCCCATTAGTTTTCTCACCCACATGATTATGGTGATAGCCATCTTTATTCATTTGATCTACCATGCAATAGTATATGGTATTGAATAGGTAAATCTAATATATTTCATACGATCTTAGTACATTTCTGGACAGCTCATGATTGAGCGATATTGGTATTTTACTTGAGAGATTAGAACATTCTTGGCATTAGGATGCATTCACTATTAAGCTTCAACGTAGTTTGATTTCAGCTCGAAACTGACTTGGACGAAATAAATTATGATCCTAGATAGCTTAAACCACAATCAAATGATGTGAATAACTTGTCTTGAATTTTTTTTTCTAAAAATGTTTCTTTATTTTGGTTTTTCTGACTTTTCTTGTTAGAACTCCATTACTCGGAATGAAATAACCGAAAATGCCGAAGTTACAAAAACCGGTCTCTATTCAAGGGACTGGAACCAAAATTGAAACCAAATTTGAGAACTTTGTTTGAGATTAGCTAACTTGAGCTATTGTTATCCCATGGTTTTGGCTCTGGAGTAGTGCTGTCATTTCTTTTGGTGATCAGAGTAACAGGCTTTTGGAAGTCGATCCAGCTTGAAGCCATCAAATTAAGATGTTTGTTTCTCATGTGCAGCGGCGGGAAGAATGGCACCTTCTTGAATGGCACCTCATTGGCACCCTCCTCAAATTCCACCTCAGCTCAATCTGGATCTCCTCACAGTTACCGTGACAGCATGCAGCTCCTTCAAATCGTTGGAGTCTTTCTATTGAGTCTACCATTATTCTTGTAGTGTATGGTCTCTCTCTTTCTTTCTTTTTGTTCGAGTGATCTGTATCAGAAGCTCTGGAATGAAAAATTGGATTGAATGTGGACTCGTGAGAGGGGTTGTGCATCATCTGTTTCTCCATGAAGCTTGCTGCATGGCACGCCCAATTTTGTCTTCTGCTCAGGCTTGAAGGATTTTCTTGGCATTACCATTCCTTTGTTTTATTTCTTTAGTTGGATTGATTGCAAATCTTTGTACAAAGCTCCCAGTGGCTGGGATTCAAGAACCTGGGGACTCCGTTCTCAGATGCACTCATGTGAACTATTATTCGGCATGGATCATCCATTTGCATTATAATTATTTAGATATTTAGGGGCATTTGGTTCGGAATCAGAATGAGAATAGGAATGAGAATCGAAATTGGAATGATAAAAATTTTAAAGCATTGGGTTTGTGATCGAAATTAAAATTGGAATGAAAAATTGAATCCATGGAGGAGAGTAAGGATTGAGATATTGATTTGTTTTATTTCATCTCGAAATTGAAATTGGAATAGGAATTTTTTCAACTAAATTAGGAATAAGGGTTGTCTATTTTGGCTTCGATTTCAAATTTTTACTTCTTCCAACGAAATATTTTTTAAAAAGATTTGAATTTAAATATTTGGTTACTGATAAGAGGGATATGACTACTATTTTAAGCCTCAGCTGTAGTTATTAGCATCTTGAATGGAAATGTTGGCGATAGGGTTAAAAAAATCTGATGGATATCATGTGTTGATTCTTCTTGATTTCATCTCATGCCCGTCCATGTCTCTCTAATAGAGAATTAATAAGATTTCCATCAAAATGGAAGTAAACTTTATTGGTTAGCACGGCATTATAGACACGAGTCCGTCTTTTACTCCCTCAAAGCCAGAGATATCAGAGGTGCAACAATGAATAATCAAATCCAGTTGAATGGACCATTGACATAACAGAATGGGATGGTAGAACTTTATATGATTTTCTTTTTCTGCAGAAGCTTCATCTCAAAGGTTAATAATTTTTATTTATTTTATTTTATTTTTTGATTACAGAAAAAATGGTTTTTGGGGGCGGGTGGGGGTGTGCACGTAGCAGTTCAAGCTACTCTCTTATAATCATTTGCGCATGAAGTGATATTTTTAAGATCTATTTTCATAAAGGACATGAGCTATTCCCTTTTAGTCTTTATTTTAAAAGCAGTTCTTAGTAAAAAGTCAAATGAACAAGAGCCAAAGCCTAGCTTTATTTCAAAAACATCGGGTCTTGCTCCAAAAACTTCTTTTCATGCAGAATCCTATTAAGATAAGTTACATAATTTTTTTCTTAAAATCCATACTAAATAAAGACACTAAGAGCAAGAATGAAGCCATTTCTTTCCTACGAAGGAGATCGGAGTTTTATCAGTCTAATCTGGATCTATTTTGCCAATTCTTAAACTGATTCACACTTATCACGTTCGAGGAGAGCTCTCGAGTTGGATGAGTATATCATCTTCAGTCTCACCTTAGCACACGGTGGATCAGATGCATCTGCCATCATCCACATAGACATCGGGGATAAATCCCTCGTTTAATCGATTGTGCATGATCTCGAAATTGTGATGCACGGAATAGATGTCAAGATCCGTTCCACATGGGCTACCACCATGGTGATAATAGTTCTTATTTCGGCTAAGAATATTTAGGGATAACAAGGTTACTTGGGCCCTGATTGTTTCTTCTCTCCGTCGATCGGGGATATCGGAATGAGGACGGTCAAATGGCTATTCTGAGTTGTTTGCCTGCACCTGGCATGACAGCCACCAAGTTCGATCAATGTGGAATAAGACTTATAGAGACTTATAACCAGCACCGTACTGGGCATACTGGGCCTGTACCTGAGCCTTAAGTTTGCCCTCTGAGTCAAATTGTTGGGGCCCATACGCGGTCCTCGGCCCTGTTCTCACGGCATACGGCTACGGACCATGCTATATTACACACGGTGGCATAGAGGGATCACGTGAGGACGCCAGCAGCTTCCAACACGTGGCATTGGACGTGGATCTTAAAGCACAATCCAAGCCTGAATTTACTACAAAAGAAAGGGTTGGCGATTTATAGCCAAATTTATGGCCGGGCATGCGGTATATTGGTTTTATTTGAGGATTTGAAAGATTCACGTATATATTAAATTGATAAAAGGGCTAATAGGGCTGGACTCGAGCCGGTTCAAGGCTCATCAGGTCAGACCAATTTTGGGTCGGACTTCGAGATAGATCTAAAATAGTTCATATCAGATTTGGATCTAATTATAGGGCTCATTTATATTTTTCAGCCGGGCATGGATGTATGTTTGGCCTGGTCTGGGCTCAAGCCCGAACTCCAGCCCTATTTTCAGCTCAAATTCAGTCTAAGTTTTCATGAAAAGGTATATATATATTGCTGAAATTTACTCTATGTGAACCACCACCATCTCCTAGTTCTAATGAGATGGCATCAATAATATGCAAAAAAGTAAAGAAGCCAAAACAAAATATTGTTCAGTTTTTATTGTTCATGAAATCATAGATAAATAATATTATCCCTTAATTTTGTAGATTTGGGACAGTTCAATAATTGGCCCAAATAAGTAATTCGGGCTGGTTCGATTGGATTCGGATGCGTTTGGGCTTGGGCACGGGCCGGGCTTGGGCTTGGGCACGGGCTTAGGAAGGAGTGTGGCCCGGCCAGCCTAGCCCATTTCCAATCCTAAAGGCTAAGGATAGGATTGTCTTCCATACAAAAGAATGATCCGCTTTTCTTTGTGAGAATCCACTGTTGGTTCGCACAATTGTTGCTTGAATGGATGAATGAAAAAATTCAGAGTACTTTAAGATCTATGCAAAGAGTGATCCATTAGGCAAATGTATTATAAATTAAAATAGATAAAATATACTATATCAAAAATCAATAAAAGAATATCTAAATTAAAATCCATTTATTGTGATCTGGATAATTAAAATGTTATAAGAAATTATGATTTATTTTGGTGGTTTGTAATATGTGTATTATAGATATTGTGTTAGTATATTGAAATACACATTGAAGTAAAATCTACTTTATTCATCATGATCTATGCATATCATGTTTTGTGTATTTTGTATTTTGAAACCAATAGTTTTAATGGTTAAATTATAGCAAAAAGTAGCTTCATATTGGAATATATGATTTTTGATTTCTATATATTTTAATATTTTATTGATTTTGGAATTCATTGGAGTAGATACTCTGCCCTAAATAATTTATCATTTGTTCCGATATTTCTCTTTGACATTTTTAGTAACAGAACATTGTGTTGATCAAAGTCAATGGTACTTGTCCAATCATGTATTCAAAAGTAGAGAAATTCTTTGTGCATTGTGGGCGGTGTAGAAAATCTAATGTGGAATGCACCACTTTATATGATTGATTTATATAGTCATCATTTTTCAATACGTATTTAATGCCTGCAGTTTCGTTTTTTGTTTAAAAATTTTGAATGACGAAATACTCCTACTTTTGAAAAAATTATGACATCTTATGTTTATATTATAACATTCTACATGCAGGAAGTCATAAGTTTGATGCAGGATGTTATAATATACCACAGAATATCATAATTTTTTAAAAATAGGAGTATTTTCGTCATTCAAAATTTTTAAATGAAAAAGCGAAACTGCAGGAACTAAATGCGCGTTGGAAAGTGATTGGACAAAAATATCTTTTCTATATTATGACATCCTCGGTCATATTATGGCATCTTGCGTGCAAAAAATCATAATTTGATGTAGGATATCATAATATGATACAAGATGTCATAATTTGCTAGACCATATAATGACATCCTGCATGTAGGAAGTTATAATATGCCACAAAATATCATAATTTTTTCAAAGAATAGGAATATTTTGATCATTCAAAATTTTAGAAGAAAAAGTAGAACTGTATGCATTAAATGTGCATTGAAAAGCGATGGCTATGTGGACTAATCATGTAAAGTGTTGTGCTCCATACCGAATTTTCTATACTGATTGCAGTGTACAAAAAATTTCTCTTCAAAAGTATGTTTCCTTGCTATTTGTGATTTCTATGAAATGTCCAAATCGTTTGGTGTTTTCCAAACAAACTCATTATTGCTTTATCCATTCTCCATTCAATCAAAGAGCCCCATGCTAAAATTAAGCTATTGATGCTTTTGGTATTTAAAAATCAGCATAGTTTAAATATCATATAAGAATTGAAATTATATAATTTATAAATTTAACTTTAAGGAAGCTTAGACATTGAGTGCTCAAAAAAGATTTGGCTAAGATTGTTCTTTATGTTTTTAAGGACTTGTTGGAGGATTTACTATTTCTGTTGCAATACTGCTTTCAACATTAGTTGAGGGGTTCATTTTCTATTATGAATCATCAGGTGCTGAATTTTATTATATATGTAACAAAGCAATAGATTCATCTTATATATCATGATTTATGAATAAAGAATTTGTAATACTTATGAATTTCGCTACAAGCTTGATGAAAAAAATCCTTCAGCTATAAAAGCTGGAATCTCTGCAACTTGTTGATAAAATTCTCTATTAAATATTGATGATAAGCATGCACGTATAGGTGCCATTGGCACGTGTCCAGAACCTTGAAAACTTTTACGTATAACAATAAATGATTGAGAGACACTTAACAAGAGACTTTTGGCAAACGCTTGCAGACAAATATATCTTGGTAATTGTATGGGAAAGAAAAGCGAAGAACAGATAATTACTCAAACTTTTGGTCAGTACCATAAAGTCAACACAGGACGTATGGGCCCGTGAAGTAACATGGAAAGTTACAAGAGGCCGCTTCATTTCTCCATTGACATCTTACATAGTCCGGCAGAGAGTAGACCTCGAATAATTACGATATATCCTGGATAAGCCATAGATACGCTGGTTGACTTTTCTATGTACGACAAGCTTTATGCTCTTCGAGGACGCCGCGTGTCTGCTATTCTGATTTTTTTAATCCATGATATATAAATATAGAGACGTTATTGCTGACTCCGGTCTAGTCTCTCGTTATTGTTACAGGTTCACATTGCCTTTGAAAAATAGAAGACAACTAAAGCCAATTCTGTTATTTGACAAAACTAAAGCCAATTCTAGAAAGGGACATGAGATAAAAATGTGAGAAATAGATTCAATCGAATGATCATGGAGGAGATAACCACCCAAGGAGATACCTATTTCTTTTCAGAACCTGTCTAGTGTTTAGCTCATTGAGCAAGTCAAGCCAGAGACAGCATTTACTTTAGATGGGGTGTTAATCTTCGATAGAGAATAGGCTACCTCCCATTTAACTCCTCTAGAAGTTATAAAGTGATGCAGTGGAAAAGTCTCCAAGGATAAGAGTTGCCATTGTATTCTATCAGAGTTGAAATATGGATGTAAGCTATCAAGTACATTCAGAAGGATGAGTAACTCAGTTTGTATAGCCTGAGAAAGATTAAAGCAAAATCTGAAGTTCTAGAAATTAGTTCTGAAAGAAAAAAAATTGACTACCGCACCAGATTTCTAATGGCAAGTATAAAAGAGATTTGAAAGAGCTCCATAACAAGGAGTATTAAGGATCCAGGTGTTCTTCCAGAATAGTATATTTAGCCCATTACCGGCGATAAATTTAATTAGATTCTAGAAGGGTGAGAGGGTTTTAATAACCTCTTTCTAAATACTAGAATTTTATCGCTTAAGCTTCTAGCCTGCATAAAGTTTTCCTTTTAAGATAGAAGGATCGAATAATTTTCTTCTAGGGTCTAAGATCATGATTAAGTAACCTCCAGCCCATTTCAAGCAAGACCTGATTAAAGGATTTCAAATCTTTGACACCCAAGCCACTTTCATTTTTATTGACACAAACTTTAAACCAATTGACTTTGCAAGATAGGCCATTAGCAAGTTCATTCTCTTTCTAAAGAAAGGACCAACAGATATGATTAATCTTTTTGATGAGCCAAGAGAAAATTTTGAAGAGAGACAAATAGTAAAGAGAGATAGTGGATATAACAGAGTTCATCAGGATCAATCTTTCACTAAAAAAAAGAAATTTGTTAGACTAAGCAGCAAGTCTTTCTTCAACTTTAAAAAGCAATGGCAACTAATCAGCTTTTGTAAATTTTAAATCTCTTAGAGTCCGTTTGATTGGAATGTATCAAATTACAGGATAATTTAACAATTCATGAGGATCATTTATCGAAAATATGATTGTAAAAAAAATATTTTTTACTACGTCTGGTTGGTAGAAAATTTACTCCAAAAAATGATGCAGGAAAAGATTACTACATTTGGTTAGAGGTAATCCTATATAAGAATATGACAAAATTTACAAATATATCCTTCAATATAAAATAATTTTTTACTACTATGATAGCATTATCATCTCCAATTAATTTTTTATAATAACTATAATCATATAGTCTTTTATATAATGCCATCTCTATCTTTATTTTTTTATAAAATTTTTTATTGAATGAATTTGGAAAGACATCAGAACAAATTCAATGATTATATATACAATTTTACTAGAAATATTTTTATCAAATATGAATTATCATCACTCGAAAATTTACCAAATATCAATTTTACATGATATTTACTTTATCTTCTTTCTCTAAAAAATAAATATGGGTTCCACTAATTTTTGTACTGATTTTTTTTTATTTTAATATCAAATATGATAATCTGATATAAAATTATTTTTTATATCAGATTATTTTCAATCAAATGGGTCTTTGATGGAAGTCCACACTTTTTAGGTGCATCACTAGCTGTACATGATACAAGGACAGCGGATACTTTGAAATGGAGAGGATATGAATCCAAAAGGCATCTTTCCTTACTCTATGATTTTTGTTATTATTTTTTTTTTATAGATAGTGGGTGGGATTTTTGTTATTGTTATTTTTTCTATAGGGTAGGTGGGTCAAATGCAGAGCCCCACCTCAATAGGGTAGGTGGGACAACAGAGAAGTCGCACTTCTTTTATTGGGTGATGGCCAAATCGAAGACTTTAGTGCATGAAAGTAGCCGGATGTTGAAATGATGCCAGGGCAATCCGTGTTTTCTCTATTCAGAAAGGAAAACAATGAAAAGAAAGATCTCACGAGGAACCAAGTCTTATGCATGGGCACGACAAGCGTTCCTCGTTTTTTTTTTTTTTTCTAGAGAAGTCGAGCTATATGCATTAACTACTATGGGAAATAAGAAACCAAGGCATAATATGACCTAGTCTTTCTATGCTGTGCACCACTCGTGCTTCGACTTCTCCATAAATCCCTCTACAGGATATGCTTCTTCAAAGATGGCAAACAGAAGCAGGCCATTGTTCACCACCCTTCTGTTGCTTCGTTTCTTTCTTCTCTTCTCCTATACTGCCCAACTCAATTTCACAGCTGATACACTCAGACAAGGCCAATCTCTCTCAGGAAACCAGACCATAGTATCCCAAGGTGGCAACTTCGAACTTGGTTCTTCACCCAGGCAACTCTCACAAGTATTACATAGGAATTGGTATAAGAAAGTCTCGGTACAACCGTAGTTGGGTAGCAAACAGGGAGAGACCTATCTTTAACGCTTCATCTTCAGAGCTAAAACTCTCTAAAGATGGTAATCTAGTCCTTATCACGCGCTCAAAACCATCATCTGGTCATCCAATTCAACCCTCACTCCTTCGGACTCCACAGTTGCAGTGCTTCTTGACAATGGCAACCTCATCTTAAAAGGTGATTCCAACAACTCCCATGTCTCTTGGCAAAGCTTTGACCACCCGACAAATACCTGGCTCCCTGGTGCGAAGTTGGTGTCTGATAAACTCGGCAAAGAAGACCGTATCCTCACTTCATGGAGGAATTCAGAAGATCCTTCACCTGGGCCGTTCTCTGGTGAGGTCAGCCCAGAGGGAGCCATGCATTTCTCCTTACTGACGAACAGGAATGAACAGTACTGGCCTTCTGGTAGTCCAGACATGCTGTTTTTTAGTGGAACCCCAGCCATGGACAACTTGTACAGCTTCAGCTATGTTGCAGAGATGAACAAAAGCTCCATGACTTATCTTGTTCAAGGTAGCTCTGTTATCACAAACTTCATGTTAGATTCCACAGGCCAAATGAAGAGGTGGCTGTGGAGCAATGATACAAAGGACTGGTTATTGCACTGCGTTTTTCCAAGTGATCCATGTGATGTGTACACACTCTGCGGGCCCTTCAGTAGCTGCAGCAACTTCAGCTCTCCCTCTTGCAAGTGTTTGCAAGGCTTTGAGCCGCAGTCCATGGAAGAATGGAATTTGGGTGACTACACCAGTGGGTGTTCCAGAAGAGCCCCATTGCTCTGTGGAGAAAAAGATGGATTCCTCCAGCTATCCAATGTGCAGCTCCAGCTAGTCGTGAGCCATTTGCTGTGGGCAGTGCAAAGGAGTGTGAGGTCACTTGCTTGCGAAATTGTTCTTGTGTTGCTTATTCTTATGACAATGGGTGTTTGGTGTGGAAAGGTGTGATTCTAAACCTCAAAAGGTTGTCTTATAGTCCGATCGGTGGAGGAGGATCAGGAGTTCTTTATCTTCGTCTTGCTGCTTCAGAGCTGGTGAGGCCTAATTCCAAGAAGCGGCTGAAACATGCTGTGGCCATCATCCTTGTTTCAGTGGCAGGTTTCATTCTTATCAGCAGCATTGTATTGGTGCTGTTTCGGAGATTCCGCAGGAGCCCCATGGTCGGAACTTTGGAGGCAGCTCAAGGTTTTCTGGTCATGTTTGATTACAAAGTTATGAGGAAGGCCACCAAGGACTTCTCACAGAAGCTTGGCCAAGGAAGCTTTGGGACAGTGTTCAAGGGATTTCTGCCAGACTCGACTGCCATAGCTGTTAAGAAACTCCATAATCTTCCACAGGAGGAGAAGCAATTCAGAACAGAATTAAACTCAATTGGGATGATCCACCATGTCAATCTTGTTCGACTTCGTGGATTCTGCTCTGAAGGTGATAGAAGACTACTGGTTTATGATTATATGCCAAGGGGTTCACTAGATTTGTATCTGTTTGATGATTGTTCTGAAACCTTAAACTGGGATCAGAGGTTCCAAATTGCGCTGGGGGTGGCAAGAGGATTGGCCTATCTCCATGAGAAATGCAGGGAGTGCATCATACACTGTGACATCAAGCCTGAAAATATTCTTTTGGATGTGGATATGTGTCCAAAGATTGCAGATTTTGGCATGGCAAAGCTCATCGGCCGTGAATTTAGCCGGGTGCTGACGACTGTGAGAGGTACCATTGGCTATCTAGCACCGGAATGGCTCACCGGCTCTGCCGTCACCCCGAAAGCTGATGTCTATAGCTATGGTTTGATGCTTCTTGAAATAATCTCAGGCCGGCGAAACGCAGACGGATCAGATGATGGGAAAGTTGTTTACTTCCCTCTCTGGGCTGCGCTCAAACTCCATGAAGGTGACGTTCTTTGCTTACTAGATGAGAAGTTGGAGGGCTATGCTAAAGTGGAAGAGCTCAGCCGAGCTTGCAGAATTGCTTGTTGGTGTATTCAGGATCTAGAGAGCAGAAGGCCGACAATGGGACAGGTTGTTCAACAATTGGAAGGACTTTCAAGTGTCAGCATGCCACCTATTCCTGGGTTACTTCAGAAACTTGCCATGGATGACAGAAGGATCAGTGGGAACACTGAATACTTCAGCACCTCGTTGGAGACTACAGAGAGTTTTTCCTACAGCTCAAGTTTAACCGTTCGATGGTGATTGGGTGAATTCCGGGCATTAAGGAGAGGATTTGCTCTTTGAAAGCATCGATTAGCTCTACTTGACATCATATACAGAGATGGTAGAATGCGTTGCTTTCTTCAACTCCTATTGGAACAAATGTTGCTATAGTTCACAAAAATAGTTTCTTTGCCTCCTTTCCCTCCTGTCTCTCTACTTTGTAAGCCCTGGTCTCAAGGCCTCTTTTGATGTATCACCTCACATTTCCTAATGAAAAGGCACCACTTCAATCCTTGCATATATACTACGAAAAAAGGAAAAGAAATAAAAGCAGCTTTAGGCGATCTTGTCTGCAGCTGCTTCCCCTGTTGTTTCTCTACTGACTTGGTATGGTCTATTTCTTGTTATTCTTCCTTGGGGTGCCTTCATATGGTTTGTTATCCAAGGTTTTTCCAGCAGATAAGCCCTGAGAAACTTTGCTTGTTTGCTATCCAAGAGTTCTTCCAGCAGATAAGCCCTGAGAAACTTTGCATGAGGTGTCCCAAATTTCTCGTCAGCAAAGAGCAACTGCAGTATGAGGTTAAAGGGCATTTAGTAAAGCAATTTCATTATAAATGTTCTATTAAAACAGATGGATGTTTTCTCTGAGAACTGCATATCCTGAGTCTAAAGTTCCTAGAAGCGAGGTAAAAGGGGTAAAGGAAACTACCAAAGCACCCTTCCATTCTTTCATTCCACCAAAAAAGATTGTGCACTTTCGTTCTTCCAGTAAGCTTATTAGAACTTACAAGTTTTTCTGGAACATACGATGTGATGACCCGGTCCAATTGGGCCCAAAATCAGCCAGCCCAAATCATAAAAAAAAAANAAAAAAACAAGGGAGAAGAGGACTCCCGAAGGGAATCTTCTTCCTCCTCTCGCCGATCCCAATCGGATCGGGAAGGGCTCCTTCCAGTCCTATTTAAGGAGGGGA
>KE504736.1:1270946-1281433 GCA_000441515.1 Elaeis oleifera
CGTGACATACGATCCCTGATGTTGCTTACAAAATTGTAATATCCAAAAGCATTCTTGATGTGGATTTTCTTCCAGGATCACCAATATACATGATATACCCAAAAGGCAATATAAAGAATCCATGTAGGGGCATACCAAGGTGGCGATCCATTCTATGGGCATTACTTCCATTGAAAGAACAGAGATTAGAGTCGTCATACACCAGTCATCACCTAAATTAATCTTTTGAGTACTTGTCATCAAGATGTTCCAAGAGTCTGAAGTTGAGACGTCAACCATGACCATCCCACGCATAATTACAACTGTTTTGGAATTAATTAATCTTTTGAGTATTTGTCATTCAGATGTTCCAAGAGTCTGAAGTTTAGATGTGAATCATTACCATCTGTCACATAATTACAACCATCCAAATGTATTATTTAGGTCAGCTTCAACTTATGGTCTCAAGAGTGGATACAGAAACTGTAATTGAAAATTGATTAACATAATCCATGATTGAATGTCCATATCCTCTTTGAGGAGGTTCTATGTCATCTGGAATTGGTTCTTGGAAAAGGGCCTTCTGGACCTGACATGCGATTTATATCCAGGTTCTGTAGCTCATTTACAAGGTGGGCTCATTGTTCCTTCAAAATGTTGAGTCGGTTTGTCAGCTTCATCAATGCAGATGATGAAGAAGAGGCCATTACCTAGGTTAGAAGCAGAATACTTTGATCAAATTAATTGTCTCCAATGAAACAGCTCTCAGATGCTGGAGTATCTTAAATGGAATGCAAGCATTTCTAAAAAGCTAACAAAAGATCCTCGAGCTATGAGGAAATGCAAGTGTCTTCTAAGCTGAAAGATCTCCAAACATAGTCATCCAAATTTTGCAGAATATAGATGCTTACCTCAGGCCTGGAAGAGCACTTCTTTGACGATGCAGTGCGGCCAACAGCTGCTGACACTTCAGAAGATGAAACATTATTAGACCCTAGAGATTTTGAACTGTTCTGATTTGCAGTATTTGGCTGTTACTTCTGGGATGGCTGCCTATTAGGTAAAGTCGTAAAGATTATGGATCCTGTGTTTCCTTCTTCCCATTGTCCCCCCTTGGAAGGAATTTTTTGAACAGTATGGGCATCCAGCAGGTGTTGGCTTTTCTATGGATGGAATGTTGGCATACTCTGAAGATATTGAAGAGCTCATATTGAAGAGCTCATATTTCTGGAAGGCTGCCTATTTGAGGTAGATACTGAATCTGGTCTCAGACTTTTCACATTTTCACTGTCAGCTGCAAGCATGGAATTCTGTTTACAAGAAAATCGGCATTTCATACCATAGCTAAGAAGCATTTCACTCAAGCAATGAACTAAAAATACTTATGAGAGAGAGAGAGAGAGAGAGAGAGGCCTACCTCACCCCTTGATCTGGACTTCAATAAAGTATTGCAGACAATTGTTGTTGGATCCTTAGTACATGGAATACTGCCAGAGCTGGAGCATTGAGGTCTGTTAGAGATTCTATGACGCATCGGAAGCTAGGTCATACCCTAGGTGGAAAATTCCTGCTACTAACGCCAAGATCAGGAGATTATGATAATGGTTGGGAATCCTTTGGCACCATTGATAAAAGAGCAATTTTTTAATGTTCTTTGTAAATAGTTTATTCAAACTAACTATGATATTAATCAGAACATATGAAGGCATTTTTTTTAATCAGGCAAGGATAGGAGCAAAAGATTCTTCATCACACTCATATGCAAACAGCAAGGAATGATCAATTCGAATAAAAATTCCACACCAAATGAGCACTTCGACAGCTCTCAATTTTATGCTTACAATTAGAAAAGAAGAAGGCAACAAATAGCATGGAAGAACATTTTAGAACCATCTTACAGCCCTAGCAACTCCAACCACTTCATCCAAGGATTTGCCCTAGAGCCCATGTTATTGAAGATTAAATTGTTCGATGAAGTTTCAATGGTTTCTCAAAGCTACTAAGGGGGCGTTTGGTTCGTAACCGGAATCAAAATGAAAATGAGAATCGGAATGGCTTGGAATCGGAATCGGAATCGGAATGGCCAAATCCCCCGAAGCATTTAGTTTGTGACCGGAATCAGAATCGGAATCGGAATTGGAATGAAAAATTGAATCCATAGAAGAGAGTAGGGATTGAGTTCTATATAGATTGACCCATTCCCATTCCACCCTGGAATTGAAATCGGAATGGGACTCCTCCCAACCAAATAATTGGAATGGGAGTCACCCATTCCGATTCCGATTCCAGATCCCACTCCCCCCAACCAAACAGCCCCTAATTGTATTCAAACATAAAGAGTATGCATGTGTTCATATCAAGTCAGTAATGAAGCACAGAAAACCTGCACCTTCTTTGGAACAAATCAGACTTGCAAGTCAGGAAAGAAAGAACAATGTGTAAGTTATGCATGATTTCTTATTGTTGTCAGGTCCACAAATACCACATCCTGGAGGCTGCAGATTCTAAGATGCTTTGGCAAATATCTAACTTACATGTGAAGTGCCCTTATAATTAAAAAGAAGGCTACTTAAAAATGGTGAACATTTTCTGCCATAAATTTGCATGCCTTATAGCACAATAATAACAGATGAAGGAACGAAATGTAAAAGACAAAATGGACCTCACCTCTCTTGAAAGATGGAGCCAAGTTGATATATACAATCACAACGAACCAATTCCTCACGAGTTTCAGAAGATTCTGAATCTACAATATTCATGTGAAAAATGTTTTTATGTAATCATCCATATCAGAATCAGCAGAGCTGGTTTTGGCCTATAGGGTCAGCACAAGCCAAGGGCGACATTTTAGCATAAACTTGTGGCACAATAAAAGCAGTTCCTTGCAAAGATCGTGGTTGAAATTCACATTGCAACTTGGAAGCCCATGTGCATCCTTCACATTGTTACCAGCCTCCAAATTTCCATTAGACTTCTGAAATTCTTGTTCAGGGTCAAAATTTCTGAAAGTGAGATGAACATTCTCTCAAGCATATGTTTAGTTTTTCGCTTCCCCATGCCAGCAATATCTTGGCTCACAAATTGATTAATATCACAACCAACATCAGCAGAAATATCATTTAGGGAGCATGTTTGTTATGGTTTGATAAATATGATTCCCAAGACTGCAATCATTTTGAGCACAGTAATCAGATGAAGAGATGCTGTTCTCTCCTAAGCGTGGTTTCTCTTGCCTTATCTCGAAGCGATTATCTTCATAAAGCAATGCATTTGATTGGCCATCGATGACCTGATTTATGGATGCCTGAATTAGCGAATAATCAAGCTCAGATTTGGGTGAATTGGATTCAGATGAAGCATCATCACAACAACTGGTATCACTATCCAATGAACCCTCTGAATGGGACTCAGCTGATAGTTGCAAGAATTCTTCCTCACAGTACAGTCTGTGGTGCAGCATATCCTCTGGATAATGTGGAGGCGACTTAGCCTATATTGAGGATGGGTGTGACCCTATTATCTCATCAATGGAAGTCAATGGTGCTCGTCTCATCTTGGTTCTATCTCCTCACCACCTCTGGTACTTGAAGAACTATAATGAGAGTAATCTTTTACCTCCAATGGAGAAAGATATTGTCGGTTCCTTGAATGAACCCTCAATTGATCTTTCTTATCATTCACTCCAATTTTTAGTTGCACTTTTGACACATGGCCATTATTCATCACTGAGGGTTTCAAAATGGCTCTGTCATTAGAGTCAAATGATTCACCACTATGGCGATCAATATAGGTGTCTGTAAATGATATGTCAGATTCCAAAATGTTTGAGCTACTCCACCTTCTGGAGTTTGTCCAAGGTCTGCAAAATAGTTGGAGCTCACCCAATGGTTTCTGACATTTCCTTTGTTTTCTTTACCAAGACCTGCTTCAATGTCTTCACACTGGCTTTCATAAACTCTATCCTCAGAAGTCTGATCCATCCACTCTGTAAATTCTCGCAAACACAGGACAGACCACTCCTTCTTCATGTATTCCGCTCTAGTGAACAAACTGACAGTTTTAGTCTCTCTTTCAGAAATGGCATTCTCCTCTTTCCTCAAATTATCACTATCACAAGACTGTGATTCTTGATCAACAGCTTCTGAGCAGAGATATCTGCTGTGTTCCTCATCCTCAATACAAGCAAGACGAGAATGCTTTTTCTACAATTGAAAACATTTAAAGGGTTATAGAATCTTTTTTTCTAATTTTTGACCATAAATATCATGCTACAATGATGCTGGAGATTAAGAATTCCCTTTCTTCTTTTCAGAAGTAGCAGAAGAATGATTCTCAATTATAGAAAGATATTTATTAACTGCAAGAGGATTAACGCACAATCAGAAAAAACAATTTTGAAAGCCACCTACCTTCTTTGTATTTATAATGTTCTCATCTTCGGGATCATCTTTTGCAGGGAAATAGAAACCATACCCTGCAGGTCGTTTTTGCCTTTTTGCAAAATTACATGCCTTTCCCAATACTCTCTTGTGCTAATTACTTTTTCATCTAATTTCAACTGAAGAAGAGATACAAGCAGTATACTTATTAAGAGGGGCAAAAAATGCACAACAAAGCTCTTATACCTGTTTACAGACAAAAAAACAAACAATATGGACATTATGAAACCCTGACTTACTTCCTCTGGATTGGAGAAGAAACTGAAAACATGTGCTCGATACCATCGAGCGCAACAAATTGGATTTCCTTCCAGCCATAAGCTTTGTAAACATGAAAGACTTGAAAGGATCTCCAACTCTGTGAAGCTGGAAATGATATTGCAGGAAAGATCAAGCCCTTCAAGTGATTTTAGATTTTCAATTCCGCGAAGTGTAGCTAGTGCATTGTTCCTTAAACAAGTTTAACTATTCGACAAGAAACCTGCAGTGAATAAAACAAATGTATTTACAACTTTCTTTCTTGTGTAAATTGGAAAAATTTAACGCAAAAGCAGGTTCAAAACCAATAATATAAATAAGCTGATATTATTCTCCAAGGCCCCAATTAACGGTTGTCAATTCCACTAAAAGGGTTCCCCTGTCTTTATTTATCACTCCACAAAGAACACATTAGCGCAACTAAGAACTGTTCAATACAAAAGGATCTAATTTTAAAAGTAAACATCTGCATTATATGGCATATTTTCTTGCTCCATGACATTTTAATTTAATGGTCTGTTTCATGCACAATCAAATTTCTAATTTTAAAATTTCAAACTTCTTGGGTCGTTGGTTGGTCATGATTATCCTCACTCACTGCAAAGTTATCAAAGTTTTGTAATATATGTTAGAAGCTTTCTGTTTGTGGATGAGTATAATGGTAAGATTGGGCACTTGCTCTAATTCTCATGTCATGGTCCCTCCATTAATTAATTTAAAGACCCTGAGGAGCTCAAACATTTTTCTAAAAAAAGTGTTTACCATGATAATAAGACTCATAATGCATGATCAGTATCTAATGTATTTTAGTTCACACACTCATCAGCAAAGTTATATGAATATAGTCACACAGAAATGACTACACCTTTGTGAGATGTTGGTTTCTTCCTATCAACAGTGGAAGGAATCCTTAGCTATAAGCAGATCAGACAGCCTTTTCAAGTTGAAAGTTTGGGTATAAGTTTTTGCTTCATGAGGTTATGACAGTTTTTTGAAGATGAAAGTTTGGGTTAAAATTTTTGCCTCATGAGGTTATCCTTGGCATTTTTGACATTGCTAAAGGATAGACTTATGTCCACCCCACTTACCAATAACAATATATGATGTCGCCAAGACTAAAATTCTATAATAGACTTCAGAAAAAGAAAGCTACATGCATAACCAAAGTTGTCATGGTTTGTTATATTACCAAATTTTGTTCCTTTTTTTTTGGTCACAACTTCATCTTTTCTCCATAAATATTAGTAACTTAGCAAGTGATTAAGATTATTTATCTCCATTAAAATATAATAAATTTGATGAAATAATATTTCTTGAATGTTCTGTTTCCATCACAAGTTTTAACCATTCAATCAATGACAGAAGGGACAAGCATGGACAGGATTTATGCACTGAAATAAAAGGGTAAGGAATAAAAGAAAAAGATAGTAACATGACTCCTCTCATAAAACAAAGACTTCTCTTAGCACTGTAGACATCATAAGCTATCCATACCACAATTAAGTTATAAATAAAATAAAACATAAATAAAACACACACACCACAAATTAAGTTATAAAATAAAATAAAACATAAAATAAAACACACATACATACACATTGAAGGGAGAAACATGGACAGGATTTGTGCACTGAAACAAAAGGGTAGGGAAATATAAAGGAAAAAGATAGTAACACGACTCTTCTCATTAAAACAAAGTCTTCTCTTAGCACTATAGACATCATAAGCTATCCACACCATGAACTCAGAAAGAAGAAGAAGAAGAAGAAGCCAATTTGCAATAGCTAACAAACAAATCAAGGCTATTGAGGTTCAAAAGTTAAATTGCACAAACACAAAAATCTTATGACATCAACTTTCCAATTAGTAAACTTCAATATGTTAAATTATGGAGTTACACCAAATGGTGCAGCTGCACACTAACATGGTGAATTCTGCATCCAAATATGGTTGTTAAATTAGTAGGCATAAATAACCAAGTTTACCTCACTAAACAATGCTATCGTCCTCAAGTGGTTGAACCCAAGATCCAGGTGTCGCAGCTTAGTACACTTCCTGAGGTTGTCCACTTTTGCAAACCGGTTCCGACTTAGATCCAAAGTTTCAACAACAGGAAGCAATTGCAAAGAATCATCCATGAGAACTAAACCATTGCAAGCACATAAGACAAAAGACAGCCGGTTCCATGCTGGGGAATCCTTTATATCCACAATTCTACTGGCAAATACATGCCTGAGTGCATCCTGATTTCCGGCACCAAAGTGGAGAACAAAAGCAGAACGAAAATTACAAACAAAGCAAGCATTTGTCGCAATGAATACACAAATAATCTAGTAAATTTATCTTCAGAATAACTAAAATAAAAGATGAAACTTTATACATGCAGATTATTCAGTAAAGCAGAAAAAGCATGGCAAACATGCAAGACAAAGAGTGTGGCTAATACTTGAAGAACTAAATACAGACCCAATTCAGGATTGCCAATCTAGTACCACAAAAAGTATACGTTAAAAAAGGACCTGTACCCAATTCAGCACATCAAAAATTAGAATCCAAGTAACGAGGGAAAAAAATTTCCGTGATTGCTAGAAAATTCAAAAAATGAAACTTTGTCAGAGATAGCGACAGAAAAATAGATGCTCAATCAGGGGAAACAATAAAACACTGTAGAATTTGGACAAACGCATGGGTTGATAAAATCTAAGCAGGAAAGAAGGATCTTGATATAAGCAACCCACAGTGGAATTACGGCATATGAGCTTCTCGAGCGTGTGCCGAAGCTCCAGCAGCCCTACCGCCGCAGACGTGGAGAGGTCGCAACCCCGGAGCTCCAGGACCCTGAGCCGCCCGAACGGCAGCAGCGACACCGGCGTCGGGTCCCTGGCCGGCGTCGGCAGCACGGAGATCAACTTAAGCGAGTTTAGAAGCCGCAAGATCCGCCGGAGCTGTTCGAGCGCGCGGTGGTCCCCGAGGTCGGAAACGTAGGCCCGGAGGTAGTCCACGGGCGCGCCGGCGAGGAGTCCTTCCAACTCCTGCAGCGCCTCCAGCCGCGACTGCACGTAGTGGAGCCCCGCCGGGTTCAGCTTCAGCGTCAGGGCCCCTTCCAGCAGCGGCCCCGCATTCTTCTCCACGTATCTCACCAAGTGCTCCAAATACCGATCCCCCGTCACAATCGCCATCTCGGGCCGAGATTACGGCCTCCGCGAAGGCTCCATCGGTGCGAGATAGGGGATAATTTGGGATCAAATTGGGGGAGTTTTGTTCTTGGGGACGGAAAAACCGCCATGGCCGAGGGAGGGAGGAAGAAGGGAACGCTTAGTAACTGACTCAGTTACGAAGTCTTGGAATTTAGGGGAGCGGGGAAACGTATTCCCTAGGTTCTGTTATCCGGGATACGGTATTCCATGTGGAGCCGCGGACGATTTGGCTATTGAGGGGATTTAGGAGAGTCGGTATTTGCGCGGACGATTTGTCTCTGTCCTCGTGCTGTTACTGAAGTCGTTTCTTCATAGTGAATGAGTGGGATTCTGCTCATTGAGGCATAATTAGAGGTGCAAGTGAGTTGTGCTTGAAGTTGGCTCCACCCAATTGGATCCAACTCATTTACTTCACGAGTTTGAAACCATTTGCTTGACAACTAAGTTGACTCATAGTGTATGATAAAAGCATTAGGATGATTTCAAAAGCTCAATTCTGAGTTAGAGCAATGTTTTGGGTTCTCATTTTATATAAATGGAGAGTTTAGTTTTGTCATGCGATACAAGGAGATTGGCATGAGTTGTAAGAATTAGTGTGATACATAAGACACGATTGCATGATGAATTGCCAAGCCAGCAAAATATAGGTTCGATCAAGAATGTAGTGTGTCATGCACACCACGTTCAGGCAAAGATGCTTATATTTGCAAATTGCATCTAGTTTTGCTTGAGATGCATATAACTTGCGTTTGTATAAGAACGATTATTAGACACTATTTTTTATAACACGTATTATGTAACACAAGGAACGACTATTCTTTTGTCTTTGCATTGTTTGCCGAACAATTTATTTACACAAGTTTTTATAATTTACTATATATATATTTTCAAACATGTACATGTTATCATATGTCTATACCTAATTTATCAAATTTTAATACTGATATTTCTTGAAAAATGTAGCTGGCTCTATTAACTTGTCATTTCTATTGGAACAGCCGATATTGGCAATTATACTGGAATTTTTAAAAAAAAAAAAGCAATTAAAGGCTGGAGTAGGTAGATGACAAATATAATTTCTGTTAAAATAATAAGGGTTGCTCGGGACCATCCTAACTAGATAGCATCATTGTTGGTAATGAAGAGCTTGGTTAAGTTGCGTTGAAGTCACTTCTGCATTGTTCAGAATGCTCCGGCTGTAGACATAAAACCTCACCATTGAACCATTAGTAGGAGTTGGACAACAGCAGCCTGGTCTCAGAATCAAGTTGAGATATAAGATCTATGCTTGAAGTCATTGTTTCAGATCCAAGTACAAGTTTGGTGCACATAAAGTCAGATTCGAGGACAGATTGAAGTCTACACCAATGACAGATCGAACAGTCATTAGATTTTTTGTCCTGCAAGCAAAATTAATGCATTAAGAAAAGGGAATTATGTTCTGATTGTTGAGATAATCCGAAGCCATGCATGCTTTTGGCTTTCATTCTCTGTTATCCCATTTATGTGATGGCCTAATCCATTCTTAGACAATTCGTTCTTCCTTCCACCTACTAAGAAACCTTGCATTCCATTTAGTTGAATCTTCACTTGCTATAAATTTGTTGCATGATAACTAATATTATTGTTTCTCATCCTTTAGGCATCAGCTTTCATTGTTGAACTCAAAATATTATTACATGACTTCAATTAGAATAGTGTTCTTCTCCCATCAAGAACAATGTTATTATTTGAATAAGCAAAAGACCATGATTGGATAAGCCTCTTAAGGCCATCTTAAGCTTGGTAGTCGCTGAATGCATTGTATAACCATGCAACAGATCATTCTCTTCATATCAAACTTCTAATGCATCAAATGCCCTGTATAAGGTTTTCCGACTGGTTAGATAATTCCAATTGCTTGACGAAGTTTTCTTCTCTTTGTATTATAAGGAGAAGCAAACAGTCAAGATTACCAATAATATCCTAAACAGAAACAACACAATGATTAGCCTGCCAAACTCATCAGAAGAAAGAAATGGTTCCTTCATGTAATGTGGATGCCCCTGGAAGATACACTAATATTAAACAAGCGAAACCCATTCCAAACTTTAGCCCTCCAACAACAAAAATGTAATTATGTTATATGTAACATAAATAGGGCTAATGTTTCCATATCATATATTGGCATGCAAGGTTAAATTTTCTTTGATGACTTGCAAATGAAGCATGCAGCAATTATGATGGAGATACTCATCTCTGCAAGTACCCCCACATTATTGACATATTAAACACTGCATTTAGAGTTCATGAATTGAGGTAAGGGAAGGATGGCTAGCCATATTTGATAAAGCAAATCAGTATAGAATTAGAGAATAGTTGAAATGGAGTAGGGTAAAAGGCCTTGCCATATGACAAATTAGACAAGAACATGGAAATATCTAGATCATCCAAACATTAATGAAGAACGTGTAGCAAACTAAGGGAGCATTTTGATTGCATAATCATGAAATTTCATGACACTGAATGTTTCTCGAGTTTGCAAGTCATGATGCAATAATATAAGGTATTTGGTTGTGCAATAAAAATCCACGGGCCAAAATCATGAAATTAAAGGTGTGTTTGGTTAGCTATT
>KE504736.1:1290076-1300630 GCA_000441515.1 Elaeis oleifera
GAGAATCAAGATAACTCTGTTTACAAATATACCAAGTATATAAAGAAAAAGCAGTACAATGATAAGAAGTTTACATGCCAGTTTTTGAAAACCATCATCTATAACTTTGTTTTATTCTTTGATCAAATTAAATTTAATGGAGATAATTTCGATCAAAAGCTTATCTGGCTAATCAAAATAAATTCAGGATTGTAGGAAATCTTTCATGTTTATTAATTAATTTTCCTAAAACAATCAATTTAAGCGGTTGTTACTTTTTTTTTGATTAAGTGTTACTTCATAACTCTATTTTGTTATCATATATCGACCGATAACTCGATCCTATTAAACAATACATCCAATCGGAATCTGAGGACTTGTAGATTGAATTAAGTTCAAAAATTAGATCCAATCTAAAATCTAAGTTCGGTTTGAGTGTTGTATTTTTCAAAATGACCCAACCAATTTCTATTTGTATACTATCTAAGGAGGTGTTTGATTGGAGAGAGTTGGGGCTCGGAATAGAAATAAGAATAAGAATAGATGACTTCTATTCTAACTATTTGGTTGAATTCCGATTCTGATTTCGATTTTATGACAGAATGGGAATGGCCCAATCCCAATTCTCTCATAAGAATTCAAATCTTCATTCCAATTTCGATTTTGGTTACGAATTAAATACTTCGACAAATATAGTCACTTTGATTTCCATTACAATCCAATTCGATTCTGATTTTGATTCCAATTCCTATCATGACAAAATAAACTCTAAAGGAATATTTGCTTAATGAACGGATTTGAATAGAAATCGGAATAACCATATCTTCCAAAGTATTTATTTCGTAGCTAGAATTGGAATCGAAATTGAAATGAGAATCAAAATAAAAATTTGAATCCTTAGAGAGAATAGGAATTGGGTTTTAGGATGATTGGATCATTTTCATTCTACTATGGAATCGAAATCGAAATCAGAATGAGACTCCTCCCAATCAAATAATTGAAATAGGAGTCACCCATTCTCATTCTCTTTATAGGCCCCAACTCTCTCCAACTAAATGCCCACTAAGTATAATTCAATGAAAAATGCACTCAATCCTGTACAATCCAACCCAACACTTCAAATATCTTTTCCAAATCATTGAACAAACTCTCATTTAAGCTAATTTCTCTATTTCATTTTAATAGCATCTCCTCTTATCCATTTACTTAATTATATTTAAATATTCATATTCTATTATTTGTTTTGGTGGATTATTTACAATGCTTTCATGTATATCAATATATATTTATATTTTAAAATGAGAGTTTGTAAATTTAAGAATAATTAATTGTTTGAATGAAATTAGAAGTTTTTGAATAGAAAATTGAATTTAAGTTGGCTCATTTTAATCTTTTTTTTTAATTTTAAATTTGATTATCAATAGTTATTTTGGCTTTAAAATAATAGCTAGATGCTTGACTCGTATTGCAAACCTTACTTGACTTAGTCCCAACTCCCTACTAGAACTTAAAACATTTGGATTGGATTGACCCTTATCTAAATGTAATGAAAATCCTTTTCATAAACTTAACCTAACTCATCATGAGCTAATTGGTTGGATCGGAGTCCAAAATTGTGATCCTTGCATGAAATCCGCTAGATCGAGGTCAACCATATGAAAAATATTTAGATAGACTTAGTGTAATATTGTAGGCTAAGTCAATAAAAAAAAAAACTACAACAGTATTTTAAGATGGCTAAATAGATGTATTGAGATGGTTGTAAATTAAGTCTACATAATAATTTACACCCAACGCGACCCGCCTCATTTGTAGCCCTATTATTATATATTCATGCGTAGTTGCATAACACATGCTTATTTCTTGGATATGCATGAAATAACCGAAGGGACCTTAGGAGGAAACCTAGGATCAGACATATTCGATTGGGTTCATCCCTCCCTACTCCATGGGCCTCTCGAACTGAGCTAAGTTGACCAGACCTTAGTGGGGTTGGATCGGTCACGAATCCGCCGTATCTCATCTTTGGGTCCAAGATAGATATTTCGTCGGCTTCGGATCCGGCAGGGCAAGTTGTGCACCAACTTGCCGCCGACATAATCAATGAACCTTTCTTTGTTGTCCAGCGAGGCTAATAGCAAAAAGAGCGAAATGGTTTTGTCTCGATTCATGGCTTCACGTTGCCTCCTAGAGCCCGTGGGACCAACAAAGTTCAAACGTGCACAACTTTTTAATTCTCTCACATCATTTAGGACTAAAAGAATACAAACTTATGTATGAACTATTTATTTTTTGATGAAAAAAAGGGCAAAATTTCATTGTCAGTAAATATAAAGGTAATTCGAAAGATAACAAAAGCAACCGCCTACTGAGAACAAAATGGGGGCTGTACAAACTGAAGCATAGAGATTAGATACATCAGAATAACAGTAATTATTGAGGACCTACTGGATGCATCTAAAAGTCAGTGACTGATAAGATTTAATAAAAATGAAGACCGATAACCAGAAGCAAGAGGTGGATGAGTAAGAGTCTAAGAGATGCCTGCAAAAATATGAGATGACCACCCTGTAAGATAAGAGAGCCTGGGAGCAGCAGCATTGAAAAACAAATAGTGACCCTGAAAATCAAATCACAATAATTTGAAATTGTTCTACAAATATAACCCAAAATAAGTGAGGAGCAGCATAACAAGTAGGATGTGTCCTTTTAAGAAAACACCCTTGTAGTCTTATCAGGAGAGGGAGCTGGCTGAGTAGATTTCATTCCTCAAGACTACATGGAAATAAATGATAATTCCAGAGACAATTAACAAGATCCATGCTCGCCAAAACAAGGGACTCAGATAGAAGGGGCTATGAAGAACCATAACTTGGGATGGAGAGCCAAAACTTCCAGCACATAGTTTGGTAATAAGAGGATCCTATTTTGTAACGACGTGATGGTTTAAATAAGCAACCACAATTGGGATCTTTTCTCCAAGTGTAATCAGATTGGGACGTAGAGAATTGAAATACTTTTGGTCTTGCAATATCCCAATATGCTGTGTACTGAAACAAAAGCATATTTGAGTAGTTCCAAATATTTGAATGCTGGCACGTTGGAAAAGCTCCCGTAACAAGAAGATAATATAATGTCTTTGGGAGATAAGAAGACCAATAGCATCAGATGATAGAATTGTAGTAAAATCAAGATTTCGTGAAGAACTCCTACAAGCAATTAATCCAAAATTGATAGGTGATCTTTGTCTATACCAGGCTAATAAATGCATTAGATTAAGTTCCATAACCCAAGCATGCATCTGTTCAGCGATTGAACTAGAATTAGATGAATTTGAAACGAAAAGCATCTTATCGTGGCAGTTAGGGGGCAAGGTCAAACAAAGAATAAAACATCCATAAGGCTTAAGTAGACCATATTGCTCAAACAAGCAGGCTGAAACATTTGAGAAACGGAGGATGTATAACTACTAAAATCATAAGCTTCATCTTTTATACCTTATAATGGTAATTGACCTATTGTCGGCCTGTATAATAACCTGCAAATTGAGGATTGGAGACTTATTGATATATATCGATGACATCTCCATTTAGGGCATAATTAGCTAGGTAATCAGCTACTTGTTTGCTTCATAGGATGTATGGAAAATGTAAGTAAATCTACTTTTCTTCCACTATTTAATGTCATCCAGGATAGGGCATTGAATCCTCATACTATGATCTAATTTTAATAACTAGCAGATAACAGTGAAAGAATCACCCTCCAACCAAATATTTTGTGCTTGAAGATCATTTATAGCAGAGCGAAGGCCAAACTAATCAACGACTAGCTTGACATAGGGTATCGAAGAGGATGGTAGAAGTTTACCCCCATCTTATAACAGCATCCCATTGTAGTCTTTAATAATGAAACCAATAGCTACCTTTATACCAGAAACTAAAGCATCAAAATTTACCTTCAAGACTCTTAAGGGAAGGGGCAACCAAGACATCATGGTATCATTTGTATGATTAGAAAAACTAAAAATAACTACCCAGTGCCTTCATTCAGTATCTGAAGATGAGTGGAGATTGGATTCAATAGCTTTTGAGCATATAGCATATACCTTGTTGATAATGTGAGAAGGCAAAATAACATAATTTCAAAAGATCCTATCATTTTGAGCATTTCATAAGAGCCAAGGAATATAAGTAATCAGTATTTTCAAAGAGCCTTTTATTTAGTTTTAGACAAAATTTAGTCAATACTGATAATAGGCAAGATGGTATCCCTGCCCACTTTTGCTGCTTATCAGTTTCCAGCAAGCCAGCACAAAGGGATAATATATAGTGACATGCTTGCAATTTTCTTTTAATCGACAAAGCTTATAACTAATCCAAGAAGAAGAAATGATACATTTTCTAACCAAATAACTTCTGGTAGGAAGTTTCTCCAAAGAAGCTTCCACCAAAAGTTTTCACCCTCGATGGGTTTTGCAAATTCCAAACCTAGGAGAAGTTAATGTAAGCATTAGAATCTGGAATAGGAGAGACCCAAGGGAAGAAGTCTTTCAAAATAGAAATATTAGAATTACTATAGGCCCATGTCAGTTGATCAGACCATGATTCCTGTACTATATGAATGCTATTAACATGGTTCATCGTCGCAATTGAGACAAAATTACTTAAAAGACTTTCATTCTAGGTTCGATCTGGGTCAATGAGCTCAGAGCTGTTTTGAAACTCCTTAAGATGATCCATAATAAGAAAAGTAGGCCAAGCTGCAACAAGAATATTAGAGAGCCAAGGATCTACCATGATATGAATAGATTGACCCAATCCAATTTACCATTGGAAAAGCATATTGAATTTTGATCTCCATAACACATTTTAGTACAAATTATAGAACAATATCTTGGCATTTTATAATCAATACAAGAACCATTGAAATGATATTTTGTTGCCATTACTTTGGCGCTAGGAGAATTAGAATGAAGGATCAGCTGAGCTACCAGTTTACAAAATAGACTTGCTTTTTAACACGAAGAGAAATCTGCCCAAGGCCTCCAAGATTTTTGGGCATACAAATAGTGTCCCAAGAGATTAAGTGAACTCTCCTATTATCAAGAGAATAACCTCAAAGAAAGGCATGAAACCCCTGTCCAATTTGTTGAGAATAGAGATAGAAATATGCATTGAAAACATATAATAGAAAGATAATGATGAAAGGACAGATTGGAGGAGAGTGACTCTACCAGCAAAGAATAACGCGCTCCATTTCCAACCCTACACTTTCTCTTGCACTTTATCCAATAGCGGATTGAATGTACAAAGTCAAAGGGTGGAACTAGCAATAGATACTTTAAGATAATGCCAAGCATCCTTCTTAAGGGTAATCTGAAAGAGGCTTAAATTTGGCTTTCAATGTTTCGAAAAATTGAGGGACTAAATCTGATGTGGGATTTAGAGAAGTGAACCGATTGATCTGACAACATATAATAAAAATGAATGATGGCTTGCAAAGAGATAGCATCTTTGATAGTAGCTCTAGAAACTATGATGCAATCATCAGAAAGAAATATGGTATATCGAAGGGCCACCTCTAATCCTATGAGCTTTCAACAAATGGATATTTTCAACATATT
The DNA here is from genome assembly GCA_000441515.1 of Elaeis oleifera. Classification (NCBI taxonomy): domain Eukaryota; kingdom Viridiplantae; phylum Streptophyta; class Magnoliopsida; order Arecales; family Arecaceae; genus Elaeis; species Elaeis oleifera. The sequence goes on from KE504736.1 coordinate 1,295,679, forward strand.
GCATCAATCTTGAAAGAATTTTTGAGTAAAAAATGAACAAAAAGGTAAAAAGGGCATCCCTAATAAAGGCCTGTTAACAAGGAAACTAGCCCGTAGGAGATCCATTAACAAGGATAGCTAAGCTGGGGCTAGTCATATAGGCTTGGATCCATTGGATGGAGTTGGTATAGAACCCAAATTACTTCATGACTTGAATCATGAATGACCAATGCACGTTGTCAAAGACTTTCTCCATATCAATTTTGTGCATCATCAAGCTTTTTGACCGAGGGGCCTTAGCAAAAGAGTGCAAGATTTTTTGAGCAAGAAGAATATTATCTGAAATATGTCTCCGTGAAACAAAAGCCCTTTGCTCAGAAGCAACAAGACAAAGAAGAATAGGCTTCATTTGATTTTCCAAGATTTTTGTGATGATTTTGTAAATAGTATTACAAAGACTAATGGATCTATAATGAATGATAATAGTAGGATGAGGAATCTTAAGAACTAAAGTTATATATGTTCGTTTCCAAGAATTTGACAGCTAAGAGTGTTGAAAAAAATGTTTGACGGCCTAAATAACATCTCTATTGATCAAGGACCAGAAGTGCTGGAAGAAGAAAGCCAAGAAGCCATTCACAAACTCCAAATAGTCTCCATAATTTCTTCTTCTGTTACCACCCTACAAAGTTGATTGTTTTACTCACATGAAACTAACCCAGGAAGAATAGTAAAATCCATAAATTCAAGATTGGGATCAGAGTTCCATCTATTCTCAAAATGCTGAAAGAATAAAGAAGGAATATCTACGGCATTTACACTATTGTTGTTGACAAAAGGATGGATTTAATTGTATCTCCTTCTCAACAAAGTAGATCTGTGAAAATATTTTGCATTTAAGTCCCCTCCTCGATCCATAAAGTCCGAGCCTTTTGCCTCCAAAGAATTTCTTAGAGAAGTAAATTTCTATGATACACTCTTAGGAGAGCGAGAAGGCTCATATCCTGCATGGCAAGACCACCAGATAGGGATTCAAGGATTTGCAAATTATAAATTTGATCATTAAGAGATTAGCCATACTTAAAATATTTCTCACTTTGCTTTTCTAGGTTTCAAGAGCAATTCTGATATTATGTAGAAGTTTAGAGAGCTTAACCGGAGGGAATGATTGCCAAAGCGTAAGACCAGACTTGAGAGACAATATCTACGGGGCCATCACTGTAGAGCCAAAATTAAAAAGAATAAAATCCCTTTTAGATTCATTAGTTGATGATAGGAGAAGGAGATAATGGTTCGAAGCAAATCGAGCAAGATGAGCAACGATAGATTTTGAGAAGAGATCTCATCAAAGATAAAAGACAGACTGTATCATGATACGCTTCCAAACTCTGGCCATACCCAGTCTATTATTACATTAGATATATTGAGATTCTTAAAACCCCAAATCAATAAGACCAACACTTTGGATAAAATGTTGAAATTTTTTATATCTCTATCTATGCAAAAAGTTTTGCCCCTTTTTCTATTATTTGTATTAATGATGCAATTGAAATCCTTTATTAATAACAAGTGCTGATTACTAGAGCTTTATATCTAAGAAGGTAGCATCTTCATTTCCGGAAGAGATACAACATCCGAGGAGATTACATTGCAATCATGCAGTAGTAGTAACATTCTCTTTTGGGAATAGCAACATGCAATCATGCAATTGTTAATATGGTGACAATAGTAATCGGTAGCACTGGGCAATTATACATTTTCAAAAGGGATATTATCAAATTCTATTGCATTTTTAAGAGCATAACTTTTCTCACATATAGTGAAAAAAAGAAAAAAAAAAAGGAAATGGAAACTCCTTAGAGTAAGCTAGCAAATTGGCTGCACAAATCATCTGCCTTTTAGATGTTTGCAAACTTGAGGCAATCGAGCAGGACTCCAATTGTTTCAAAATAAGAAGTGCTATGTAGGATGCCAAATTTGACGCACCTGACTTTGCTACCACGCCAAGGTTAACGTATCCATTCTCCAAAGGACAATTCCATATGTACCGATCTGCTCGTAACCTTACTCGATTTTCCACGCCAAAGCAGCAAGAGTGCAGCGCATTATGGTTCAACCATCCAATCATGTGTCAAGCCAATCCTTCACCGTGCATTACGACAGTACTTTCTTACTACATAACGGTGTTTGAGGTATTTTGGGGAACAACTGAAAACTGCATTGCATTCCCAGAAAACAACAAACAGAAAAAAAAATTGCTGTCACGCATCCATGTTGGGCATCTCTCTAGCTACGTCCACGAAAGTTTCACATTGCATGGGATTCTTCAAATCCGAGAGAATATATATTTGCATGAAACCAACTACTTTTCAAGACAACTACTTTTCACTCCCCACACAACTTCAACTATAAATTAACCATCATAAAAGACCACTACGGACAACTACTCTTTTATCCTCAACTCCTATAAGACTATAACCATATATAAATACATAAATATTCTACCAAAAAAACCACATATATACATAAATATATTAAAATGCGTAACTAGTTATAAACGGACCTAAAGTTACCCCTGGCTAACTGAATAACATATTAACTTAGATGAACAAATTAACTAGGATCCATTCAGATCTAATTCAACGGAAGGGGATCAGTGGGTGGCGACGAGGTTATTGACGAGGGCGAGGGCGTTGCTGGTGAAGTGCTTGACCCGGCGAACCCTGCGGCAGACCTCCGCCTTGATGGGCCAGGGCCCACCCGCTCGAAGCCGTCGGTGCAGGTCTCCTCGTTCGTCAGGCGGCGCTCATCCACGTCTGGCGTTCGACACCCGCCACGCCACCTCCGGCCCGACCGCCGCTCCCAGCCCCGCCAGCTCCACTGCCGTCCGCTGCGCCTGGTCCGCCGCGTCCCCAGCGCCTCCGCGCAGTCCGACAGCGCCGCCGCCTTCCGGCCAGACGCCCCGCGCCGGAGCAGCTCCACCCGGCTGGCGACGCCGCTGATGCGGCCGAGGGTCAGGTTGGTGGCCAGCTGGGCCACCTGCACCGGGCTCCCCTGCACCAGGCTCGCGTAGCCGGCCATGGAGTTGAAGCAGAGCCGCGGGTAACGCGTGGCCCGCAGCACCTCCGGATGAACTCCGTCGAGTTCCCTTCTTCGCAGGACCCCGGCGCCGCCGCCACGGTGGCGAGGGAGACGAGGAAAATGCGAGCTTTTTGCGGCCATTTTGGTTCTCGGAGCGGATTGGGGGATTTGGAGATTGGGCTGCGCGGTGGTGCGGTGGAGCTGTTTAAATACGGGTGTCTGGAGCATCATAAATTACAGTTTTGCCCAGCTATTGTAGATGAAATTACGAGAATGACATCTAGTGTGGGGCTCGGAAGTTCAATTATAAGGATTGGCTTTATTTTTAGGGGGCATGTGGCGTGCAGGGCCACATGTAAGAAAACGGCTGGGATTCTGGAGGCTTCCGTCACGGGTGCAGCGATTGGACGGTCCGGATTTGTACGAATGGGGACGGTGTCGGCTGATGGAGCTCGTGGGTCCCGGCCTTCGTCGAACGTCCTCCATGGTCCGTCGGAACACGCTAAAGAAAAGAGTGTGACAATCTGATTGGTTCGGATGTCAGGGGACTCGCGTGGGGGTTTGCGACGCGCGCGCGCGGGCGTGGGGAGAGTAAGGCGAGGAGATGACGGCGGAGCGGCGGTAGATTGCCCTTGCTACGCGGCGAGCGATGCGTACGTGGGAGACTAAAGTGGACGTGCGCGACCATTTTAACCCCCCGTGGGGACAAAAATTGCTGCTGGTGCTCCACTCCACCTCTCTCACCTTGCGCATGCAAAACCGAGAACAAGAACAAGACTGTGGTTGCAGCCCAATTCTCCACTTTAACCTTCTCTGTCACACATCAATAACTCTAAGATTCAAAAGAATACTCTTTAATATATTTGATCTGATGCATTATGCACTACTCGTATGTTGTGGTTTTCAAATTCAAAGTCCATAATAAGCTTTCCACCGAGAGAGAAAAACATGGCAGTCTAGTTGCGTCAATTGTGCCAAATAAAATTTTTGCAAGACATGAGATTTGCTGACCTTTGTGATCATTTTCCATCTCTTCTATATAATATAAGCTTATTTTCAGGTTGAAATGATGTGTTACCACTCTCTATAAATCTAATTCTCATGCTTTGGATCAATTCAGTATAACTGCTTTCGTGTTAAAAAATATCTATTAATATTAGAAAATGTATAGCTAATGTTAAGATATCACCATTTCGGTTCTTCAGTAGACAGCAAGGGCAGCAGTTCACCGTGACAGAGGAAGATAAAGAGCGGATGGTGTGACATGAAAGCAATTGATCATCTGGGTTGGAACTTGCTGAGAACGTACTAATTTATTTAATTTATAGATGCCAAACACTAAACATTTTTTTTTTTGACGAGGAGTTGTCACGCTCCAAATTCAGGATATAACACGATCATGCTATTGAAGATAGGGCCCATAATAACATGAAGCCAAATAATCATAAACAGCGAAAAATCTATCAAAATAAAAGATTCAATTTTATTACTTATCAAATAACTAAATCAATATTGGTTCAAAACATCTAAATTCAAAATCAAATACAACTCACATCTCAAAATCTATAACTATTTACCATAAGTTCATAATCATAAAATAATTAAAGTTTCACTACAAAATTTTCAAACTTGCTTCGCAGATCTTCAAATTTGAATTTTCTTTGTCGGTCCTAATCTTATTCCTTTGTACAAGAAAAGAAACAAAAAGAATATGAGCTACACTAGCCTAGTAAGTAGAACTTACACTTTCTTATCGGATCCAGCATAAATTTTCATGATAATATAATATTTAAAAATAACAGATAATACAAAATAAAGTATTTCATAGAATATATAATAAAGAAGTCATAAACCAATCATGCATGCATAAATCATGAATATTTCATAAACAT